>JAULCA010192381.1:0-14333 GCA_032360845.1 Crassadoma gigantea | reverse complement strand
GGAATTGGTGGAAGTCAAGAAAAAGTACTTTATGCAGAAAAAGAAAGAGCAACAGACAAAGTAAGTTAAGAGTAACTGCTACAATATCTGGTGTGAATTTATGTTAAAGCATTGTGAGGCTATTTACTAGTCAAGTTGAGTTCAATATATTATCATAAATGTTGGCTTGCAATTGAGTTTGTTACTTTGTATTCAAAACAAACAAAAAATGAAATTATTATCGTTGTTTTTGCTGTAAATTAATTAGTTGACTGTTTCAGTACTTGTAACCTTTAGTCTTTTCACTAAAACGGAAACTAACTTTGGTTTTACCTGTTTCTGTGAACACAGGGAGAGGGAGAGAGCTTTAAACCAGGCCGGAGGTCCCATTATACAACCCCAGCGAACGGAGGGTCCACGATTCACGGGCGGGGGATTCAACCTCAAGTCCACAAAGACTGCTGCGTGACATACCTAACAGTTCTCACCATTCTGTCCAGATATAAACTGTTTACACTGTATACCAAAAACACTGGTACCACCACAGGATTGTTTAAAGTTGTTAATTAAATATCATTTAGAATAACTACACCAGTGATATCTTAAGATATGAATAAATGATGCAATACAAACGAACATTTTTTGTGAGACCAACATTGAATATCAACATTTTGTTTGATAATATAGTAATTTTAGCAGAAGTGTATCTATCAAATTTCACCAGCAGACTGTGATATGTTACTGATTTTGTATGCTTTAGTATGAAATCTGCTTAATAAATTCTTTTATGTACACATTATAACGTTGTATGTTGTTTGCTGTTGTAAGTGGTAATTACTGTTAAGCTTAATTTAAGGGGAAAGTTATTGAGGAAGGAAGTGTTCTTGACAGAGGTACATGTATGTATTGTACCTTACAAGGCAGTGACTTGTTGCCTTATAGTACTAATATACGTACCTGATGACCCAATATATATAAAAAAAACCTCTGGTAGTCAGAAAGCTCTACGTTATCACAGCTTGTTGCCTTATATGCTTGTATGGCGTTAAATCCATCAAATTTTCAAACGGAAACCAAACAAATGAAAAACGCTACTTATTGCAGCCCTTGAAACGCTACTAAATAAGACCGTGCCATAGGCCTACTCCTACATGAATTCACCCTGTACAAGGGCTTGCTATATGCTTCTGCCTTATAGGTAGAAGTATTTACCAGTTGCTTAGGATAATTGGAAGAAGTTGCTAGTTGCCTTATTCGAATAGACAGTTTTATATAAAAAAAAATACCGGTTATCTTATTGGATTAAGTAGTTAGGCTTATTGGATGAGGAACTTAGTGGCTTCCAGGTAAGGTAACAACAGTGGCGGATCCAGAGGGTTTCTTTGGGCTTCAGGAACCCACCCCACCGTGAGAATTTTCTTAAAATCATGTATTTTCACCATTTCCATATTTTTTTACCCACCTGGAACCCCCCCCCAGGAAATTTGGAAACCCCCCTAGATAGGTCTCTGGATCCGCCACTGTAACAAGAACGATATTTGTTGGTTGCCTTATTGGGACAGATATAGTAATTAGTTGGGAAATGACCATATAATAGGAAGATATGGTTACTTATTTCCTTATTGAAAGAGGTAGTAATAAGGTTGATTTATTGGAATAGGTAGTAACTGACAGAGCCATGGAAACAGTACGTAGTTACCTTTCTGAGGGGTCAGTTACTGGTTGCCTCATTGAAAGGGTAATTAAATAATATACATAGGCATCGGATGTGGTAGTCATTGTACCGGAAGTCTCACTTAAATTATTGATGTTGACCCACTCAGAGGACGGACACACATTTAAACGCTTTGATGAGATTAACAAATGAAATATTTGCACATCAGGGGAGCAAAATATGTGGCATTCACTTTTTTAATACTACTGAGATTACTTTTAAAATTCTGCCATTAATTTTTACAACAAAACGGAATTTTGCCATAATGTACGTTCCAGCACGGTCTTGCGTGCTTCCAGTTATGACGGAGATCTAGACAGCTTCAATATACTATAGGTCTACTGGATGCAGTAGCATACGAGCTAAAACATTGTAGAGGGTGTGTGTTACCGAGTAGGTATCGAGTTATCATTTGACCTTTCAATACAAACAGGTTTGACCTCTGTAAGAGGTACTTAATGAAAACAGATATAGAAGTTTGAGAAATCCGTTTAATTCTGGATCCTATATCGCTGGCCATGAGTATCTTAGCTGGAGTCTAAGTAGGTCTCAGGTGCGTTCCAATTTTGGCTTCAGTTTCTTCTCAATTAGCCACGCTATACTATAAGTGCCCTAAATAGTGACTACCGTTACTTGGCATACGAGTTTCCTTTATAAGTGAGATAGGAACTTACATATACAAAGAGATCAAATGCATTCACAGCAACCTGAAGTTAAGGATGCAACATGGCATTATTTGACATGTATTTCCTTTTCGAAAGAGTTCCACACACGGCGCCGGCTCTCTCACTCGTGTCGTTCTACACTAATTACAAACACGTCTAATGAACGATCAATTAGACTGTAAATCAATCGGTATCCTATAAGATGATACGAATTAACGCTCCACAAGATGAAGATGAACCATAATCAACTTATCGATGATTCATCTTGAAGCGACATTTTATTTCAGCCCGCCTGATTTATTTTTTGTGGATTTTATAAGGTAGTAAGGATACCTGTTCACCTCAAATATTCTAAAGTGTGAATTTTTCAAGTTGTAATGTTTTGACACCAAAATTAAAATTCGTTTCGTAAAGGTGCATAAAAGAAGTTGAAAGTTGAAAAGTTAAATGATTAAATATGGGCTTTAGATTTTATGCAACATGTGGTGCGTTAATGGGGCTAACACTACAGGAGTTCAGAACATGATAAGTCTTCAATGTCGCAACATGTACATAGATATACAGGTTTTTGAGTATGAATACAATGAACACACATATTTACTATTTTGGTATACCAATCGTAGGAGTACTAAATATCATACATGTATTTACAATAACTTAGTATGCCTAAAGGATAACACCGTCGGCTTCCTCTCTCTGCAGTCAGTCTATGCACTATAGTAAGTAGTATACAATTATACTCCACATATAATTTCAAAGAGATTGTACGCTACTTTTGAGTGACTTAATGTATTTTTAAACCTGCCTTGTAATATGGTACTGTGCTCCGTGATAAAACAATTATGGTGTGTTATAGGATCTTGCTGTAGTCACAGCCATGCTGTGTAGAACTGCATTCTAAAGTGCAGTTTTAAAGTGCAGACAACAGCACATTTCTCCAGAGATTAACACATAGACATATATATTAGATATATAAAACACAAAAAAAAAAATATTTAGGCGTTTCTTTGTTATGCTATACTAGTACGGCCGGACTCGTTAATACCCTTCTTGATTTTAGGCAGTACTTGTAAGTAAATGTATATGTATCTTTTAACATAAGGTATCAGCTCCACACTCTATTTTGACGTTTGATTTTTCGTGTAATGGATTTATTCCACGTTTTACAATTTGACCTTTTGTCCCATGGATTCTTTGTATAAACAAACTATTGAAATGATAATCGTGAGGAATAATGAACGTTCTTATATATGTTTGTAACACTCACCACCGCTCTATAATGTAATAAGGAGATAACCACCAACAACTTGCCTCCGGCCTAACAATAATTGTCATTTGACGAACCCTTGTATTGGATTGGTCTTATTTAACGTCCTATTAACAGCTAAGGTCAATTAAGGACATGCAGAGTCAAGGTATGTTGGTGTACTTGCCTCCTTGTGATAGCACGGATCTGATGCCGACGTTATCTCACTGAAACTCCATGCCGAAGGCACCCAACACAGCATTATATTCCGCTTCGTCACATTGGTGAACCAGTTGTTGCAATTCCTCTAAATGTACGTTTAGCAGGGAATTACAGCTTCCATTTTAAGGACCAAAGTGAGGTGTTCCTAAGAAAGGCGCTAGGAAATAAAACGTAGTTAGAAGTAGAAAGTGATATAAATATCTCAAATATTGGCCACGATGTATTTTGGTCGCTTTTGTGTTCCAAATAGAGCAAACAATAACAGAAGGTGTATTATGTTCTTGATCCCCGACCTGCAGGGGAGCGGACTCTTATATCCTCGAGTGTTTTCTTCTGTTTTCTGTTTACCTTTCGCAAAACGTTTCAGTTCAGTTAGATGTTTACCTCAGCGGCTAAACGTGTAGGTACTTTTTGTCTGGTCTACTGGTGGTACCGGGAACGCATGACCTTTATGACTGGTTTTCGCTGTTTGTCGAAAGTACTTCATGTTTTACATATACAGCGTTACTGCGTTACTTTTGGTTCTCCAATATCAAAATTGCTCCGAACTTTTCATCAATATGACCATAGAAAAAAATCCTTAAGACAAGGGTAGAAAAATGAAATAAAGTTTTAAATGTATAATAAGGCTTATAATTGGTTCACGTAGATGCATTGGATCGAGTCGGCTCTCTCGATGACAGTTAAAGGTTAAAATATAAATCAGAATTCCAATGTTGACTATGCAAGTCCTGGCAAGGTATAATCTGGGAACCCTTGGATTTGAAAGAAGACACGTCCTGTACCACACAAAGTATCAAAACGCGGCGAGACTGCTATAAGTTACCTGCTCAGATACTGTGTATCCGTTTTGTTATGTATTACAGAGGTATGGACAATCAGCATAAATCTGTTGTTTAAATTTCGAAAATGTTGAACGAACTGGAATATCGAATCTCAGATACGTCAGATATCGGATCGATATGTGAATTACAGTTATCGTTGTTTAACCAAGCGTTACCGCTAAGGAATTAGGATGTCTCCAGATCTTTTTCACACTTTATAATAAGTAAAACTTCTCGAGTTGTCAAATATAGCCGTCAAAAACAGTGTAAGAACACGGATAAAAACCTCAGATATTTCACATTTACCACACATTGCGTCATTGACCGGTTTGGAATCGGTGCCATGGCAACATGGTATGTTTTTGAGGTTCTGAGGCTGGGGAGCAATGATGGCGATTGGACTAGAGTGACATATGATGGATAAAACATACATTATGCCGGGCACAAATACACATCCGGACTGAGTCTTACAGCCACAGATCACGGCATAACCTTATCTTCACCAAACATCTCAGCCGAGTGTTCGGCCGAGATACGTGTATGATGGGTATATACCGTAATTTATACAACATCAATCGATGGGTACACACACATCTACATATCTATAGCAACACCGGTCCGTGATCAACACAACACAATGAAACAGACCAGAGCAAATTATGCCAAATATTTAATCATATACTGACGCAGAATTCATTAACAAACACACAGAGCTCCGCGGGCTGTTGATGTAAGACTGATACTAAGTCCCGAGCGACTGGCACCGATCTTATACCCCGTACTGTCAGCCTCGCCAGGCTACTCGGGAACGGCACACGAGGAATGAGAGGCCATGGTGTCAGGAGCGTGTTACTTCTCACCCCTTTATCACAAGTGTGTGCTGTAACATGTGAATAAGGGACGTGACTTGTGGACGTGTTCTGTTCGGCTACCCAGCTTTGGTGGGGTCATCACAGGACAGGTGCGAATCTCATTAGCACAGGTGAGTGTCATTGAGCAAACGTAGAGTGTGTTGTTGACTATTCATATTTGTACCACAGCAGCGTTTGGTATAATATCGATTGCCACTTTGTCTATGAAATAGCATTACTATGTCACATCATATAAAACCAGAATATGTTGTTTCCCAACAAACTCGAACAGAATGCAATTTTAGGAAATTGTTTATATGTAAAGACATAAAGACATTTATATTTGGACCTAATGGGACCACGAAACACCAGTAAAAGCAAACAAACGTCACATTGCATATAATGTGAGCTAAAATACAACATAAAATTTATTTTCGACACATTTAAATGTTAAATGTCCATTTCAGAACGATTTGTAAAGCAAATAGTTAACGATCATTTTAACTATCCCTGTCAGAGACCACTTGTCAATTGGTACTGGCCAGTACATCGCTACCAGCGGTCCAAGTGTTTAATTCAAACCTGATAACGAATTATTCTATAAAAACACAACGTATATAGTTAATCGTTCTTTTATATATTTCTGTGTTGATTGTTTATCATTGACACTGTCCAGAAATTGTCGTCTTGGTTCAGCGGTATTATATAAGCCATATGATACATTCTATGTGTATCCGACTCCATGTTATGAATTGAAATATTACGTGCAAGCGAGAGCTGGTATAATTTGATACCTTTTATGTTGCCCTGAATTGTAGCTCTGCCAATGTGTCACTTTCTATTTCCACACTCAATTTCACATCTACCAAAGACCCTTGAAACGAAGCGTGTGATTTAGAGTTTCAAATCTCCATGGCAATACATTTAATACGTGCCGGCTGTCTGGACTGTGTATATGATTCACTGTATTAACAAACATGAACACGTATGTGTAGCACGTGTAACATGCACTGGGCGCGGTCCCGGTGGGGGAGTGGGTGCACAGCTGTACGTACTAGTGTAAGGGGGTGATAAATGGGGACACCCTCGTCACGTGAAGTCTACAGCACCCTCTTCGTGCTAAAATATGAATCCCTTATCCAGGCCGGACTGGTCACGCAATATTCTACTTAAGACAAAAACCGTATTCTATTGTGTTACTATAGCTTAATGGCAGTTGAAACAAGAAATCAACTACATTTGTATTGTCAAATGTTTGCAGAATCATTATAAAATGGAAGCTGACTATTGCTGTTTTGAAAGAAGAGATAACAAGTTGATCAAATGTCACATTTAATGGCTTTCTGAAAGAGCATATTTATGTCATAATTGGAACAGATCGATGGGATGTTTAGCCATATTTTCTGTTGATGCAGAATCTGCCTGCATATGGCGGTCGGTATGACATAGAGATCAATGAAGCTGTCTGGTATCGTGTCCCATATACAACAGGCACAGCCATTAGAAATAACGATATTACAAGCTGTGAGAACATGGTAACTGGTCATTCTGGGACAGTCCCAATTGTCAATGTCTTTCGGTGATAGCTGAACGTCTATAACGTTACTCGTGTAGGTCCATGACAATACGACCTGATCATCCTCTGGGCACTCCAGTCCACTAGGGCTATGCTACTTGCCTTGTTTTATTTTGATTGTGTTAGTACGACTGTAGTAAGGTAATTCCCAGGATGACTAAGCAATCAATGACCCGAGGACATCTGTTCCTACATGACCTCATCATTACAAGAAAATCGTAACCACACTTCTCTGAGTTGCATGACGACATCATGTTTACGTTCAACAAAAACGATGGCTAATCAATGAAGACATATTCTAAAATAAGGAGTCGAAGACACTTTCTGGTCATAACCCAATAACACGTGTATATAATGTGTATCGTGTGTGGCAGAATATCACAATAGTATTGATCCTGTATGGTTATGTCAATAGAATTATGCGTCTTGTTATAAGTAATACTGTGTATTAGATAAACATTGTATAATATATATGTTAAACAAGTACATGTGGTAGGTTAGTACATCAATCGATCACGTGATGTTCCTTTGGATATATGGTCCTCTTTGATGATGAACACACGTGACTGATACAAAGTACCCTGCGTGTGGGTTTACTTCTAAATATTTTTCAATGACACGAGTCTTCCTTTTGAACATTTGGCATTGCTGAGTAAGCTTGTTTATCAATGTAACGAAAGAGCACTCACTGTTTATAGTTCAAACTGCACAGTAAATCAACCGGGAAAGACTACATATGGAACCTTATGATCAATTAGAATATGTTACCAGTTTGTATGGAAAGTTCAAAATACGCGCATTTATGGCACCAAAAGTCTTGACTCGACGTAAATCACCTATGACCTACGATCTTGTATCATGTATTAAACATGTACTAATTGTTATTGAACAAATGCCGGCTACGTGTTAGAACTAAGCATACGATCGTCATGTGCCGTTTATTTGCGAACATTTTCTTTGACCTCAGGAATTATCACTCATTACTCAATGATCCAATGACCTATATCCATTAAATAACAACTTACTCGACTTTGCAAATAATGCGGCCAACACAGTACTTATCTATGGAGAAATCGATAGAATATCATATGTGAATGATTCCAGCAGATAAAAATTGTATTTGATGATCAATAGTATTTGTCAGCTGTTCCGTATTACGCTTGAGGTTACCATGGTACCCGACCATTTATTAATTACAGGGCCGGATATGTGTAGTTACGACTATCTTTCTGACCCCGAAATGGAATATTTGGCAACCTTTGAATTCTAGAACAAAACTGATAGTTCATTACCATGTTGTGTTAATTTAGTGTAAGACAACATTCCCCACTCGTCAGTAACAACCCTTTCTTTGATGACTAATATTCATAACTATTGCAAAAATACTCGTGTCTTGGAGATAACAGCGAGGATTTACAAGATTGTAAATACATGGACTTGGTATAAATCTCTCCACCACATCAAACTCGCCTCTTGTTTGAGAACCCCACCCATGTTTGAGAACCACACACATACCAGTCTTTCCCGAGATAATAGGTTTAATTGTTTTCATCTTTCATAGACACAGCTATCTGTTTAATCAGAATAATTTTTATTCGATGGAACAGTAGTATTGTTCGATAAAAAACATCTCTGTAGCGTATTGTACAGTTCTTTAAAACAGGCATAATGTTATCCTTTACATAAACAAAATATTATACAATGCTAGTATACTATAGTTTCTCATATGTTTACCATCTATTTTATCTGAAAAGTTTGGAGACTTGTCTCAAATTCTGTATTTCTTTAAGTCCAGTTTGATATGTAAACTATGGGACCCAAGAGACGCGGTCATCCTTTCTTATACTTCCGGTTCTTATCAGTTTATGAGGAAGTGTTAGACATATGTCATCTGTTATCATGACGTAATAAATTAATAACAGCCACGCTATAATTTATACCAGATTAACTGGGTGCTTTTGTGTGTGTGCTGAGCTCTCGTGTTGGACATATGTACCATAACATACAACACTGTTGATACACACATTCATGATAACACAAAAAGACGTTGATCGGTAAGCATAACAAATGTTACGAAACAGTAATCTTCTGCTAAGCACTTTGAAGTAATATTCATTCGAATGCATTCGACAAAACAATATGTTAGTAGACTTTTATATACTATTAGAATTATAATTATGCACATGACCGTATCATTTAACTAAATTTACACACCTTTTACATGTATATGTTTAATTCAACACGTATATCTCATACTTAATCGACACATAATTTATTAACGAAAATATATATCATACAATTTTTATCAGTAACACGTGATGAAATAAATGCCATCTAATACAAATGACTTCAATTTCGTCTTAAACATTATTCATTTGTGCATTCTCTGATATCCGAAGCGAGAGAATGCCATATACTGCATTGGAATAGCTAATGATTTGTTAAAACGCTATACTCGATGTTCAGGGATGAATTTTTTTTTTATTTTTTGTTGTTGACCATTTTGCTTAGTGGGATAAAACAGGACTTTTTCATAGCTTTGTACTTTGAATTGCCCTGTAAAACAAGTATCGCTTCAGTGTCCAATTCAAATATTCATTAAGTTCTTCTAACCACTTTTTATTGTCATTTTTATGCATATACATACCTTTTCAACTTAATAGGGCTTTGTTGAGTGTTTATCGAATTGTAATACCGTTTGGCATTTTGAACGATATATGGCATATTCTATGATATTACTCTAAGACTAGTACGAGACAAATTTTGTGTTGTACTTATCAACATGCATAATGTGTGTTGCCCAAAGACTAACATTTGGTTTGGACACAAGCTTGCGTTTCGTAATAAAGATTGCAGTAAGTTCTTACTAAGTCTCCTTTTGTAATCTGTAGAAATAATAACAATAAGGCTGTTATTTAATGGTGATATACTATAACTAAGCTTTTTCAACAGTACACAAACTGCTAATTCCTTTGAGTTTCGTGTCCATATACAGTGTATAAACTAATTGTTTTGTTACTTCTTTACACGTTGTAAATGGATTAATAAAATATCCAGATCGGGTTTTGCTTGAATCATAATTTCTTCCTTACAACTTTATCAGATAAATTGACAAAATGTAGGCTAAACATTTCAGCCGTGTCTACTATGTATCATCCGTGGAATTATTTTTCTGGGAATACTTTGCTTTTTGGCGAAGTTTTAATATCTATAAAATGAGATTGAACATACTGGTCATGTGTTAATGATCTGTTCGTCTTCTTACGAAGCTGTTTTTCATAGTACTAGTTTGTCGCTAATGCGTAGTAGCTTATTTTGTGTTCTTTCCATTATAAATTGTAGCACGGAAAGGTTGATCGCAGCTATAAGATCTTGATGTTCATAAACGTCATCCATGGGCCATGCTGATATCAATATCCTGGTCAGGCTTTTTGTAGAATCTTTACGTTATAACTTTATGCCCCTTTATATTGGAAATTATTTCGGAACCTACAACTCGGTTAATACTCACTGCCATATCGAATATTGCGTATAGTTTAACTTTGGGAATCTGAATCCTTGATGGAGAAATATATAACCAACTCTCCAAAAGCCGCACACCATAACATTTTGCCAAGTTTAATTCAGTTTAATGGGTTTTTATCCATGTCCAAAAAATCAAAAGTGAAAGCTTCAGTAACTATTGAACACATGGCTATAAACGCCTGGGGGTTTCCTGTTTCTGTTAAGAGTGGCATTTTATATATTTGGGTTCCAATGGAGCGATACAAATGACCAAACGTTAATATTTATCTAATGTCAAAACAAATCACAGCGGGATTGGTAATCTGGTGTCTGTATTACACTTATTGTGTGTTTAGTATTATATACAGTATAGCATACAGCCGAGTTTGACGAAGTGGTAACGTGTGTTGTTTGGTGAGATAATAACCCTGACTGGTGTATTTCTGTAGTGTCGACAGATGGAACATTGAACCAGGATGCGTCATCAGCTTATGTGCCATCGCAATAACACTTCTCCACAATTGTTTCTATAATGCAGGGGACACAATTCTAATTAGTTCATTATCACAATGACGGTTTTAATATCTAGTGATAACTGCCAACACATTATATTTTTTCTAATCCAAATTTGTAATAGTGCAGTCCATTTATCATATCAGAAAAGTGCCCGGATATCAAATTATTTGCAACAATTTGTTTCTGCAACGATACATCTCTATATAATTTCAAATAATAGTTGAAATAACCAACTCGATTAATTGTTCATCAGTCCCCTTTGGATCAAGAAAATAATGAAAAATTCTATACTTGAGTTTGCAATGTAATGTCTTGTCTTGTGTAAGATGGATCAAGGGGAATACAGATATTACATGACCAACAAAAATAGTGCTAAAAATAGATTTCCTAAAAGTCGGAATCATAAAAAAAATATCGAACCTTCAATGTGGCCTTAAAGATTCTCAAGCTGTAGCTAATTGTACTGTTCCCCTTTAAGGAAGAAAAACACCACTTGTTAACATCAAATGTCGTATTTTTTTATGATTAATTCATTAAAATATAGTGTTCAGTTTTACCTTACATGCATGGTCAATGTTGCTCTCATTCATAAAAAAGCATGTCAGTTTAAGTTGGCCATCAGGGCTGTTTATGGGATAAATTGAACGATTTGCCAGTTCTGCAATTTGCAGTTGAATATTAACACAATACTATTACAGTATTGTATTTATTTTTGTGTACGTGTAATACTGGTGAAATAGAATTGGCAGTCTGGCATCGTATTATTTTCCAAAATAAAGCGTGTACTGATACATACGTTGATCGTCAGATCTAACAGTTCCTAAAGATACCACTAAGGAGTATGGCAAAGGCCTCACTATGGCAACAAGTTGACCATGCGATGGATCCAATGTTTAAATTATTTCTGAACAGTAGAAAACCTTGTCTGATAAGTTCTTGACAAATGTATTAAAATAGAAGCCGAGTTATAACTTACAATATTGGGTAACATAGAAAACATGTATTAAAGTCGTTTTTTTATATGATAATCGATATTCGTAGCAAACTAATTCGATCACAAACTCACATACAAATGCGATATTGTTGTCCATTTCAAAGGAGGGTTTGTGCGATTGAATAGGGGTTCCAGAAAAAGTGCATTGGCATAGATCTACAAAATTAATTTTAAATAAGCAAGTCATAAGATTGTTTGTTTATTATAGGAAATTTATGAAACCAATGACTACTGAACAATTAAAAAAAACCCGAAACAGTCGTGTGTCCTGTTCCAAACGACAATACAAAAACCCATTACATTAATTATTTTTAAAAACTAATGAAAAAAATCGTTATAATTGTTACAAATATGACGTCATATATTGTATCATCGGAAAACTTTAAATGTTAAAAACAAATACGAAAATATCAGCCGATTGCATTAAGTATGAGTGTTCATAGATGAGGACTTATAACAAAATAATTCTGAAACAGGATTGCAAAAAAGCAATGAGATTAAGAACGCTCCGGTGCGTGAATCGGTTTCCTGAAATCATATTCTGAAATAGCAGACTCTTACTTTAAAAATGATTTTACAGTTTATTAATGACTTGGATTGCATCTTTTACAGTTCTGGAATCCAGCAACTAGCTACCAGCAACAGGAAAACCATCTTTTATAACCGTTAAATCAGTACACAATCTTTTCCAGATGTTATACCAATATACACATTCCTATAGTTATACAACATGCATGCACCTTTGATAACTTAAAAATACTTCCCCCAAACAACTCAAAAAAAGAAGCCTTCTCCTAATAGTGAAGGTCTTCTCGACATAATTCACCTGTCAGACTGACGTTAGTGTTTGAGTTGTCTGCTGCTGCTGCTGCTGCCAGATGGTGATTACACAGTATCAGTGTTATAATGACCGGGCCCTGGGGCCCATATCTCCAAATGTACGCTAACCGACGATGATGTATCCGCTTGGGAACTCTGATGTAGAGTGACAGACATAGACTTTAAAGTGGTCTGCCTACAAGATGATAATATAGTAATTAACACGAAGTTTCGTAACGATTGCTCAGCTTCCCGAAATAAATTACAAACAAGTCTTTGAAAAATGCACAATACTAAATATCGATGCAAACAATACACACTATTTGTGTTTTGTTTCAAATAGGAAGAATTTATTTGCTGACCGCAACACAATTAACATGTTCAATCTACAATAACAGATGATTAGTAAGATAACTAGTCTGCAGTCTCGGGACCAGATGATCCGGAGGTTGGGACAGGTGCTTTATGATATGGCATTAGTGGAACATTAATTGGATAATGAATCCCAGCCATGGGCACCAGTCTTTATCCACGTGTACCTCTCACAGCAATTAACACGGATTTCCTGTGTGTTCTGAGTATCACAGTGGCCTCTGTAAAATCATCACACTAAGTACTGTCGACAACCTTGGTATGGATAATGTTTGAAAACTTTATGATTTACGTAACCCTTTTGAACACATTTATGTTATTTTTCCTAGTCATATTCTATATTATATTCTAGACTAATTCCTATACGCCGTTAGTGTATACATATATCATGATCAGTCAGATTGTACATACGTTTTGACTGTGTAGTAGATTGTGTTAATGGCTACTATAACACATACCAGACGGATGCTGTATTAAACTCTTCTAACCTTTCCGAAACGATAGGTACTTTTTGTGTAATCTAATATGAGGTTCTGTAGGAGTCAGTATTAGGTTTTCTAGTTTCTGTATAAATGTATACATATCTATATGTTTATGTGAACTGATGCAAAAAGCACGCAGCAAAAGTCATGAAATCTCTTTTTATACGTTAGTCTACAGATTGATTTAGGTTAAGAAAGTCGAAAGGACAGTGATATCGTTACACAGTCAACTACTACTATAATTATGTTCATTATGTTATAGGAGCACGCTGTCTTTGCTTGTATTTGTGCTTTAACATGACCTCTTAGATATCAACATACACATAAAGCAGAGTAGGTAGAATACTAAACTTATTCATAAATCAATTTTTAAAAATTTCCAAAAAAAAGTCTTTGTTAAGAATACAATTAAAGAACGAAATGTAATCACGAATCTAAACTGCTCGCGAATTGTAACGGGCATGAAGTATTCATACATACAGTATTCAACGGTTAATATCTGGAAATTTTGAGCAATAGGTAAATGATTAAGTTCATGTGGTTCTGTTTTGTATTATCTAAGCCTTGTG
>JAULCA010192160.1:0-14334 GCA_032360845.1 Crassadoma gigantea | reverse complement strand
CCCCCCCCCCCCCCCCCCCCCCCCCCCCCCCCCCCCCCCCCCCCCCCCAAAAAAACGGGAAAATGGCTGATATTTAAAAACAACCATCTGCACTCAGGTGGTACCAGATCCCCAAATTTTGAAATTGAAATCAAATAATCGCAGAAACTAAGATCCTGACCTATCCCATCGGTTGTCTAAAGAGGAAAATTAGCTAAATAGTAATAAATACTATTTTTCTCAATTGCAAATTAATTCATATCGTATTTTATTATTTCTTTTCAACCTTGTACAGACATTTTACACCATCAAAAGACAAAAGGATTGGCCATACCCGATAATTTCCCATCGTTCTATAACACGAGACTTTGTTTTACACACTCGTGTTCACATTTATAGTTATTTCATTGTCATTATTTGTGATACCGAATTAATGCTGATTGAGCAATACCACTTTAACCTAAGTGATCATACCCGGGACATCGGGCTAACTAACATGACGTTATAACAAATAAGCTGGCAGATGTTGTTGCTAACGGCTTATATATCATCAGATGTTGTAGTTAACGGTTTATATACTATCAAATGTTGTAGTTAACGGCTTATATACTTTCAGATGTTGTAATTAACGGCTTATATACTATCATAATGATGTTGCAGTTAACGGTTTATATACTATCAGCTGTTGTAGTTAATGGTTTATATACTATCAGATGTTGTAGTTAACGTCTTACATACTAACATATGTTGTAGTTAACATATTACATACTAATATATGTTGTAGTTAACAGTTTATATACTATCAGCTGTTGTAGTTAACGGCTTATATACTATCAGATGTAGTTGTTAACGGTTTATGTACTATCGGATGTTGTAGTGAATGGCTTTTATTTTATCAAGGTTACACATGTTGTTAGAACAGTTGCTGGTATTGCCTCACCTCAAATTACGACCACCCCGCTATTACGGGCACTTTTTTTTCGGTCCCGTTATTTTCCGCTATATATCTTTGTATTGGTCGCTTCAGTATTACGACCACCCCGCTACTCTGTATTACGACCACTTCTTACAGTCCCAACGACCACTAATTAACGTTAATTGACCTCACAATTACGACCAAGCACTGACAAGTGAACAAATTCCACCTTGTGTGCAGTGAACCGCGAGCATGTAGTACTGTTGATGTTTGTCGATCTCGCCTTTGTTTTTATCACAGGTTACCGCCCCTTCCACAAGGTGGCGTTGCATGAAGTAAACATCATTATCGGATTAACTTGGTTTACCTGTGTCAGACCGCGTGTCAGAGATGTGTTAATAGCGATCTGTTATTAAAATGTATATGAATATTACTTATAAGTTTGAATGTGTTCTATTTCGAGGAATGTAAAAACTTAATGCCACCAGGCGGCTAGTCACAGACCTTGTATACATGTACATATCTGACTAATTTTCTAGTTGTTGCTTCTCCTTGTTATATGTCACTGTTTTCGATTTACACATTGCGACTGTATACATCTTTTGGGGATTTGAAATTAATATTACGAAAAGAACTAATTACATTCAGACAAAAAAGTGTTACCGAATGATTGGTTAGGAATAGAAGCTAGTTGATACATTTATTTCAACAAAATTAGAAATATTTAAGCGGAACTGTCACATTTTTTACTTGTGTTTGAAATCAATTATTTATCTACAGGGGTACTGGGATGTCCAAAAGTATCAAGCGGATATTATCTCCTATACGGCGAGCGCTGCTTCATGTTCAAGGATGAAAAGAAAACGTGGTACCAGGCTAAGGTAGGGCCATAAATTTGTTATATTTAAGGAAGTACAGACTGTTAAGCATTGACTGAAGCTAAGATAGGTTACTTTTGTTAATATTATTGGATCCGCCACGTTTGCATGCAAGTCATAAAATGTTGAAATGTTGAAATATAATAAAACAAATCTATAACACGGAAATGTATTGTTAGAAATACAATATGGTATTAAAAGTATTAAAAATACTTTCAATAAGCAACGCTTAAATTCTAAAATTTTCGAATCCCCAGTAGTACATAGATTGAATGAACACATTTTGTATTCACATTATTTTATGAACGTTAATGTTAGGTTAAAACAATTAGATTATCACCCAATAAATATAGTAAAACCAATATTAAGTCATATTCAATTACAACAACAATTTCCCTTATCTAACCATTAATTGCATATCTTCTGTTTGATTCTTAATTTAAACGAGAAAGCAGTGGCGGATCCAGAGACCTGTCTGGGGGCACGGGAGGGTGGGGGTCCGAATTTCCTGGGGTGGGGGTGAAAATTGAGAAAAATGGTAAAATTACATGATTTTTAAAGAAAATTCTCAGGGTGAGGGGTTTCCTGAAGCCCAAAAAACCACTCTGAATCCGGCTCTGGAAAGTAATTCTCTCAATTATTTCGTATAGGCGTATTAATATGAATCCTTACCACGATAAGTCTTCTGAATAAGTCGTTACAAGAAAGTCAAAATGAGCACCAAGTTCATCCAAACCTGGGTTATCATTGACACAAACATTCACTAACGCCCGTATACTCTGCTTTTATGGACTTAACCTTGATACAAATCTGTCTTTGTTAAAATCTGTGTTTTAATCCTTTTAAACTTAATAATTCAATCATCTATCATCTATAAAACGTAAACCCAACTGCCTGTTATATGGAAAACTTGTCTGTGAAATATATGGTTGTCTGGTGTAATAAAATGTCGATCCTTTTACAGACTTGTGCAAGTCTAACCATGTTCACGTATTTCAAAACTGTCATATGTTCACTTTGACCTAGAAATAAACCTAGCCGTCGGTTTTCATAACAGCGTTTGTGGAAACAGAAGAGGAATGCTTGCTTTAGTTCTACTCTGTGTTTGTTTGCAGGAATGGTGCGAGTTGAATAAGGGACATTTAGCCAGACCCAAAACAAATGAAATCAACGAATACTTGAAGAGAGAATGTAGAAGTAGGGGTAAGTTCTGGGGACGTACCTATTCACTGTAGCAGGGATCATTATGTTTTCACTGGGAGTTGAACCCGGGACCTTAAGGTTACTTATCTGACGCTATACCAGGCTAGCTACATATGCAAGACCACACACTTGTGTTTTTTCTAACGAATCAGAAAGCACGAGTTTATTGCGCGGACGAATATATTCACGAGTGTGCAGAGCGCACGGGTGAATATATACGTCCGCGTAATAAATGAGTGCTCTCTGCTTCGTTGGAAAAACACAAGTGTGTGGTCTTGCTTTTATCACATACCTTCCGTATTTTGTAGAGATCGATACAAAGATTTTTTAAATAGGCAAAATCCACCAAATGAACAGTCTATTTTTAGTTTCCATCGCCAAGATTGAAAAAGGGAATTCCCCTAAAAAGGAGTTCCGGCTAGTATGGTGATACAACATCTTGTATCACACACGTGTGATACAAACCGACAGCAAACATCAGCAGACACTTGTTCTATTACTATTGTAAGATTACATAGGTATGTGATAAAGAGAATTTTTCCATAGCCGATTCGAAAAGAAGCGGCTAGTATTTTACCTAGGTTTTATTTTTACTGTAAACAAATTTTAAAAGTTTATACGTTAAAGGCTTATGAAAATTATGAATTCGACGTTATATAATAATTGATATTGCTATTTTACCTCATTATTCTAATAAATAATAAGATATATGCAGTTTTTGGAATGAACATTGTTTTATCTTAAGGGAAACAGTACTGGATCGGAGGCAGTGACACAGGACAGGAAGGGGTGTGGCTGTGGGACAATGGTGACCTTATCCCCAACAGTGCTATGGACTGGGCACCAAATGAACCGAATGACTATGGTTCTGGGCAGGACTGTTTGGGCATAGGACAGGACCAGTCCAAGCAATGGGACGACAAAAGTTGTACCCACAAATTGGAATTTGCCTGCCAAACAGCAGCAGTAAGTCTTCACCATAACACCAATGTCTCTTTCCTGGCTTATTTAAAAGACTTACAATGTTATATAAGATTCAACAGCTCTGCAGTTAAGTTATGATAATCCAGCCAATTTCATTCCCAGCAGGGCTAACTGTATTTGTTAGACAGCGATAAACTTCTGCGCGATTCTGTTTTATCGTCAATCAGATCATTACTTTAGGAATATTAAAGATTTTTTTTTGTTATAAAACGATTAACTTAAAATGTGCCCTATGCAAACATATGATAGATTGACTCTATGATCGACTAAAAGAATTCGCCGTGGAATGGTTGCGAGAGCTAGTTTACCTGTTTACATAAGAATCTAGACGAGGTTCCTTTTTTTAAGGTTCCTTTTTTCGAAGCAATTGTAAACTAAATAGCCATTCATTATGAGCATTATAGAGCATGATGTGATTATCATGCACTTTTTGGCTTGTCCAGTAATAAAATCTATAATGTTAGTGATAATTTCAATTAAAATTAGGTTTTGTATGATGATAACGTGGTGCATGCATCCTACATACTTGTAGGGCAGGAGTAATCTCCCCTTGTCTAGCTCTCCTCTTAGGAGGTAGCTAATTGCTGTAAACTAGCTCGGCCATGCGGGCATGGGTGTTCTTTGCAAAAACAAATCAGAAACACTTGCCTTCGCTGAATCAACAATATAATATGTGTGACATGACTGTAACATGATAACAACAGATAATAATGCCTAATGATTCATTTTAATGTCTCCTACTTTTTTTTTCAGGTTTATCAGTTTCGATAATAGGCATTTTGGAGGATGTTCGATATTTCAAGACTTACAATTGGTTTGCTATAAATTATTTTATATTATGTATTTCCTATGGGGACAAACTCCACTCGTCCTTTGAAAGTGTTAACGAAAACCAAATACCGGTAATAAGGCATGTGCATAGATGGTAAACATTTGATCAAATAATAAAAATATGTCTTTAATTAATTTCAATGTTTTAGTACATTGTATATTTCAATAGTCTTCTGGTTGATTTTGCAAGAAAAAGTGCTAGAAATGAAATTAAAGTGATGCAAAAGCAGAGGCAGATGCTAAGGTTGCTCTTGAAATGAAATCCCTTCTAAGTAAGCCAAACATCCTTGCAAAGCGAGTTGAGAAAGAACCTGACCTTTCACGGAGAGCTAAATGTCAACAGAAGAAGCTAGTGGCAGCCCAGCTAGAGTTCCCACGACTAGATCGTGAGTACCTGGAAACTGTGGCCTGCAGGACATTCCAGCTGAAGCTGGCACCCGGGTACATATCCGAGCATCTGACGACTGATGTCGATTATGAGGTGATGACATACCAACACTCCTCTGATCTGATTCGATGTCAGATTCGATCTCGCCACAAATCCCAAACAAAGTACAACATATGGATTAAGTACTCGGTTGACAGACAACAGCCAAAACAGAACTACTACTGTACGTGCCCAACAGGTCAGAGGACTGTTGGTATGTGTGCCCATACTGACAGTGTTCTTTTTTTACCTTGGGGGCTATGTCCATAAACAGCGTCGAAAACCACTAAAACTAACCGAGTTCATGACACTTATGAAGTAGTTACCTCGTTTTTTCGTTATATAGAAAAGATACCTAGTGCCTAAGATACATAGTTATAGTACAGTCCTAAAATCAGACGGTTTTTTACCACACTGTGTATTTAGTTTGTCTTTTCAGCACTTTGATTTATATAGAAATATATGTGTGGTCGACATATATATGTGGCAAAAACAGGGCATATCCAGTAATTCCAAAGCTCGAATTTTCTATGACGTTTATAGAATTGAACAGGTATGTTTTTTATCTACAAAATAAGATAGTACTCGGAGTTTGAAATATAAATAATACGGTTGAAACGTGGAGGTAACTCTTCATAAACCTCTATTTTTCAAGATTCTTGTCCAATTATTTAATATCTAATGAATATATCCATACAAACGATACACGGATACCTTGTCCGATACATACAGGTAATCTTAAAATGAAAATTTACACATGAAAGTGAATTTTTAACTTAATAAGTACTTAATAAAACATGTTTGTAATTGGTTCAGATTTTTGCACAAAATGGCGACGCTTAGGCGTATCCGAAACGGAACAGGGTTTTCATATGCACATTCAGTTGCCCCGTGGCAGTATTTATGTAAACATTGAGGAAAGAAATTATTTCCTTCGTGGGCCATTTGAGCCTAGTTCTGCAACAGCACTTTTTTCACAAAATTCTTCGAAGCTGTATAAAGATCTGTCTGTTTTAACAATGTTGTAAATAAAATGTACCCCTTTTTGTTCCATGTATTATTGAAGATAACTTTTCGATTTACTTTTATTTCACTGTTAAACCACATTGGATTTTCACTTATATTTGTTTTGTATATATTGCATGCATTGACAGTTTTATACCAAGCATTAAAAACATCGAAGAAATGGACTTGACTTGTTGTACTGACAACGGTATCTCGGCTTTAAGACAGAGCCCATTGCTTTCTTCACCTTAGCGAACGTTCAACAATACAACCAAAAGTGAGGTATTGCCAAGCAAGGCGTTAGGAAAGAAAACGTACATAGAAGTAGAGAAGAATATAAAGATCCAAAATATTGCAATAGTTGCAGCAGAATTATTTGGGTCGCTTTTATGTCCCAAAGTATACGGGCACAATCGCAAATCCCCCATTCCGCAGAGGCTCCAACGTAAGTCGCCTCCTACGATGCATGTAGTGTATAACAGCATTTGTATTTTATTCTCGATCCCCAACCTGCAAGGGAAGATTAACCAAGAAAGCAATCATTCTCACAATACTATACTCAGTAGATTTTATTTTGGCCTTTCTGATACATTTTACAAAATATGCTCCAAAATAATTTACAGCCATATATTTATATTCGCTTTTCGATTTTCATTGAGACGACTCTCAAATAATATGAACGAATGCGTCCCTATACTTTGGTAAAAGGTATGGTAGTGTAAAGCATCGGAACGTCAAGAGCTGTGAAAGAAGAAACATTATTGAGAAGGAGAATGTCAAACAATATTTTGAATTCCTCTTCTTGTATATGCAGTGTCACAATGCCACTTTTACCTGTATTTAGTGATACTAGAAATGGGTAATAACTCAGTTGAGAAACTAGAAGAGCCAAAAATAACGTCGATGATCATGCTATTCGGCAGGTAAAACAATGACAAAATGACCATGATGATAATTCAGCAACATTACTCCGATTGTCGTTACATCAAGCCAGTAACACAACCCTGAGAGTCATCATATCAAGCTAGAAACACTGTCCCTCGTGATCTTGATATCCGGTCACTAACACAACGCCAATGGTCATAATATTTAGTCAGTAAACCCCCATGATATTCAATCAGTACAACACCAAATGGTCATGATATTCCGTCAATTCAACAACCCAAATAATCTTGATATTCAGTCAGTAAACACGCCAATGGCCATGCTATTCAGTCAGTAATCACGCCAATGGCCATGAAATTTAGTCAGTACAACAACGCCAGATGGTCATGATATTCCTTCAATTCAACATCCCAAATAATGTTGATATTCCGTCAGTAAATACGTCAATGGCCAAGATATTTAGTCATTAAACACGCCAATGGTCATGATATTCAGTCAGTAAACCATTACAATGGTCATGCTATTCAGTCAGTAAATCACACCAATGGTCATAATATTCTGTCAATAAACCACACTAATGATCATGATATTCAGTCAGTAATCACGCCAATGGCCATGCTGTTCAGTCAGTAAACCACGACAATTGTCTTGATATTCAGTCAGTAAACACGCCAATGGCCATGCTATTCAGTCAGTAAACCACGACAATTGTCTTGATATTCAGTCAGTAAACACGCCAATGGCCATGATATTTTGTCAGTAAATCACGACGATTGTCATGATATTTTGACTGTAAACATGCCAATGTCCTTGATATTTTGTCAGTAAACCATGCAAATGGTCATGGTATTTTGTCAGTAAACACGCCATTGGTAATGATATTTAGTCAGTAAGCCACGACTATGGTCATGATATTCAGTCAGTTAGCCACGACGATGGTCTTTATATTGTTTGATATATGTTGACACGGTTATTGCAAAGACTAATTCATCACATTCAGAAATCCAGTTCCTTCACCTTTGACAATTAGGAAATAATAATCGTTTTAACGTTTTAAATAAAAAACGATACTAAACATGTTTTTATATTCAGTCAGTGACAGGATACAATATTTATTCATTAAATTATATGAGGGAACAAATAATGGCATGGTTATAATTCAGTTAACATTACCTTTAAACATCTGTGTTTTTCAATGTAACTTAAAATGCAGAAACTGGTAGAGTATGTAATAATTTCAGTCCCCTGTAAAGCATATCCGTTGCCGTTCATCAATATGTAATATAATATATATTTGCTAAAAGTATAATCAATTTTTGTTTTTACATTGATATATTGATTTAGATACGGAAACATTTCAGAATGTAACTTGATCCACTTTCGCTACTGATCATCAATGATGCCACATGGGAAATAAACCGCGTAGATATGAAAACAACAATAAAATTAAAATAGATTATGCAGTTTTGATATAATTTTAATTCACTTGCCATGACTTTGTGTTCATCCTACAATATCGAAAACAGACACAAATATATGTGGCATTCAATGTCAGAAGAGGAAATTAAGGTATGTGACGTTGTTGTGTTAAATGTAGCGTTTTATATATCTTATTGTCCCAGTGTGGACTATTAAGCACACTCGGTTGGACTAATTTGTCATTTGTTTTCATCATTACATTGAATATTTATAATGCACACATTGTGGAATTGATATCTTTATTGAAACGCATTGTTTTCTTTATGTTAATAAACATGTTTTTGTTTGTTATAATGTTTTGTTTTAACAAACTAAATAAAATGTTGGTTTTATTGAATCTGGGATGTAATGCATTATCGAATGTCTATCCTGGTTGAAAGCATCGAAAGACGTTTTGTTATCTTTAACAAAACAGTTTCCTGATCATGGATAAATGCCAACTACAGCATGAGACACTGTTTCCTTAACGATTCAACAATCATATTTACGAATTGATAATGGTCATCATTTTTTTGGAGTTACAAGAAGAAATGTCATGTCTTAATAAAAACGACCGCAAGTCTATTACATGCCTTAAACTATATCCAAACATGATGTAACTATTGTATTGCAAATGTTTATGCTATTTTTATCAGTAGCCAATGGTATATTTTAAACTATAATTCGTCCTTACTCAGATTTGACTTCAGCTGTCTTCGATATTGAGTATTTTTATTTTAAAATATTCCAAATATATTGGAGTGATTAATTTGTCTCAAGCGACTTTTGCTTTGTATATAAAAAAATGACAGCAATTTGTATTGAAACAAAGGAACAAACGTTTTCGTTAAGAATAATTAATGATAATTTTGCATCTTTTGCTGTATCTATTTTTTATATCATTAAAAGACGATCTGAATATCTTTTAGTCACTCGAACATATTTATGTACATGTAAAAATAATGAGAGACTATTAAGTCAATTATGGACTAAATAACAGTATTTTACCAACCGATATATAAAATATCAAACAAGGGTATCCATGTCATTTGCTTTTTATCCTTCAGTCGAAACTTATATTGGTTATTTATTTACCCGCTTATGTCTGCCTTGCTTATTGGTTGTTCGTTAAACATATTAGTATTTGCAAGCGCCCCACTTTATTAAAAAAGACAGTTCGTAAAATACATCCACCCATTACTATTAATATTGAACGTCATATACTATGACAGCTATCACATTAACTGTTTGCTTAAAACTATTTATATCAAAGAAATGTACTTTGTGAGTGTCAGCAAAAATTTAATTCCGGAAGTATATGATATATATGCGTTTTCATATGAATTATAAATATATATAGTCATCATCTCTTTCCCTGTATTTACATATATAGTGAGATACCATGTTTATGTACACATCTGTTAGTATTGGTAGATTTTAAATACTGTTTAATTATTACCGTCTTAATTACTATATGGTCAGTATCATCAATTATAAGTAAAAATCTAACAATAATAACCAATATTCAATTAGCATCATAGAAATTCAATCAGACCGATAAAGCTATATTTATACCAACGTTTCGCTAGATTTATCACCTTTATTGATACCTAATAAATTTGAGGTTTGTGAAGCGAAAACGTTTTGTTAATTCAAATTAGCAAATTGTAAAAATAAAATCAATGAAAAACCTGTCTCGCGTATTCCAGTAAATTGAAGTTCAAACTAAACGTATACACACACACATATATATAGATATAACATATATAAGAATAATCACTTTAAAACGTAAAGCCGAAATGTTTTTGTAGATTTTCAGATATTTCTACAAAAGAACTATGGACTTTTATGGTAACAGTTCGTTAAGCTAACCAGGTCCAGTTCATAAAGGGAAATAAAATTCGCGTTCTCGTACTGAGATATTTCCATTACAATAACTGTTATTGTTAAATGTAATTACTTATTTCACCCTAAACTGTGCCTGTCAATGCTCCATGCTTGACTTATGAAAGACACAAATGTTATGTTATAGATTACATTCCAATCGATACCCTAAATGTATAGATATTATGATCAAACCGTGAATGAATGTAGCCGATTGACTCGTGTTTCAATTAATACATGTGATATGCATCGATAATCATACCATTAATAATACATTATGTAACAGGTATTTTACATTTGAATGGAAACACTGTATAGTCGGTAGCTAAATCCTGGCAAACATTACAAAGACAACATGGCTGGGTACGGGTGGTTTGTTTGTTCCTGCAATGTTTTCGTACCTTTACTTCTAGCACTAGCCCATCTTCAAGGAGTGCTCCCGAAAGAAAACATTGGTAAGTGCAAGTATAGATTATTGCTAAAGCGTTTTGTTTTCTCTTGACTCAATAATGCCTATACAAACATTCTGCCCCTGCTGTGTCTTCTCCGCTGTTCATTTGGGTTCAAAATGTATTATTTGGTATCACTTTCATGTTTTCGTCTAACAATTTACTGTTCTAAGCATTTGTCTGAAGTTACTATTGTTAGTTCATTTTGCTTTATATCATCATGTAAGATCACTCTTTACGCATTTTATGGATTTTCTATTTCAAAGACTGTATCTTTTGTTTGTTGTACTCTAACATGGGAAGTGCTCGTAACCGTTTTACACTGACCGAGAGAGAGACTGAGTGTGAGAACGTTTGTATATAATAAACATTCCTGTTAAGTGAACGAGTGTGCACTCAGCAATAGACAACATGGCATGGCGAAAACACGTTAGGGATGACCAATTTTGAAAACATTTTGAAGGACCTGTCACCTTCCCAGATTAATTTAGAATGGCTTTCAAGCGTTGGAGGAAGTTTACAAAACATTCAGCCGATATTTTGTCACAAATGAATTCTGATTTTACTATGTCCACTAACGCCTGTTACCCTTTTTGTATCCTTAATAACTTCTTACTACCAATTTCGTTTCTTTACCACTAAGCCCCCACCTCGCCCGATATATAGTATGCCTACCAATTCAAAAACTTATAATTTCATAATCATGCTTGTTTTTAAGAAGACATTATTTATGCGAAAAAACACCATAATTTTAATACGATACAGTACTTTAAAATATTGTCACTACATCTCATGAACAGTTGTAACTATGATGTTCTTGTTTCTTTCTGCATCACATTTATATTGTTAACTGAACCTACTTTGAGAAATATTTCACTCTGATCTGTGGTATTTCAGGAATCCTTTAATTTCAACCTGATAATGGACATAAATATCCCTCCTAATGATCAGTGAATCTAAGGCCTTGCCCTGGGACGCTGGACATTAACGACCCTCCCAATGATCAGTGAATCTAAGACCCTGCCCTGGGTTGTTGAACATGTACAACTCTCCCAACGATTAATGAATCATTAACAACCTTCTTAGTGATCAGTGGATTTAAAACCTTGTCCAGGAATCATGAACAGTCTTGCATTTCTGTTCAAATTGTCCGTGTGAGATATTGAGAAAATAACTTAAAAATATAAATGCACATGTTGATAGAAATGATTATTTGTTGATACTTCAGACAAGACCAGGACGTCTTGTCTGAAGTATTAATTTAGATATTTTATAAAGGGAATATTAATTTATTCTTTCATAGAATTGCAAAAAGTAATATGTTAAGGTGAGCTGATATTTTAGATTTTTTCATTAGCTAACTTCGACGTACATGTTCTTGTTACCTAACTTTATATTACTGATCTGTCTTACAGCAACAGTGGACAATGGCATTTCTAAAACCCAAGATGTAACAGAAAGAACGATACAAACACAATTCAGTATGGAAACGCAGACATATTCTGTCGAAGACGAGGATCTTAAAAGTTCACAAAATACTGCGGCAACGTCCATCAAACAAGACACGTACGAGACAGGAGATACCGCGGACAGTGGCATAAGTAAAGTAGACAACACTAAACTAGTCTCTCTGATGGATTCAGGATCCAGCACATCTATGAATAGTCATACCACAGTTGATTTAAACAATGTCATGCAAAGCGTCGTAAATGATTTCCCAATGTCCAGCTCAGATTCTCAGAGTGTAAACACAGATTCTACTCTTCAAACCGATTCCTCCACAAAAGGTGTGTCTTTGTCACATTCTTTAACGAGCAGCATGAGTGTGTCTGATCCATTATCCATGAAAAGTGTTACAGGACAAGGTTCTTTCGTAAACAGCAGGAGGGTTACCGAATCTTCGGAAATCCGTGTGGTTTCTAGCTTTCAGACGTCGGTGGACGATAATTTATTCCCTAAGGCCACACCTTCATCGAGTCAAACTGTAGCACATTCTAGCATACCGACTTTTGGTAATACCCCGTATATAACAAATTATGCGACAAAAAGTGACTTAGTTCATGCAACAGTCTTGGATACTGGCCAACAAAAAGAATCAGGTAAATATTAAATTATAAAAACTTATTGTTTTTAGAAGAAAATATTCACGTAGTCTGTCAACCGCAGTGGCCAAGTGGTTAAGGCGGTTGGCATTCTGCTAACACTAGCCCTCCACCGCTGTGTCGCGGGTTCGAGACCTACATGGGGCAGTCGCCAAGTACTGGCCATCGGTCGGTGGTTTTTCTCCGGGAACTCCGGCTTTCCTCCACCACCAAAACCTGGCACGTCCTTAAATGACTATAGCTGTTAATAGGACATAAAACACAAACTAACCAAACCAAACGTATGATTTAAGAAATTAGATTTCATATTTATTACTTTTTTACCAGTGAAATACTTAAGTTATTAATTTCGTGAAAAATAACATATCACTGCAGATAGAAATATTTACAATCATGAAGACATAATTTAGGGTACTTTACAAATCATAAAGCCACTGTCTATTGCATTTTCAAGCTAATATTTTGTTGAGATACAGATGAAGCGACGGTAGAGTAAGTGGATTTTTGTTTTACATCTTTGTATTCGATACAGCAAGGTCTGAAATTAACTACACAAACAAAAACATATATGAGCAAATCTTCCCAGATAAAATCAAACCCCGGTAGAACTAGATGAACTAAAATTAATGCTGAACGGCGAAAAGCGTTGTTACCAAGTGCGACGTCATCATAAGATGCCATCAAAGATTACACAGCCAATTTGCACTATCTATTCAAACAGTTTTTATTGTACTTTTGAATATATATTTAACAAAACATGCTCCCTTGCATTTTCAGCAAATGAAAATTGCGTTTTCATTTGTTTTCAACTTTTCGACATCAAAACGGCGTATCGCGCAGTAGTAAGGCGCAATATTAGAAAAGGAAACAGCGTTTTGTCGCCTTTTGCCTCAACTTGCCTGAACAAGAAATCTTAAATATTGCAATATGCCGCTTTATTTTCGCTTTGTTAATTCGACAAATGGTTAAGGCAGATTAGTACAAAAGGCCGTATTTAGCGTATCCAGTTATTCTCCTGTATTTCAAAATCTTGAGTATCGGTATTCACCAAGAAGACATTGAATATCCTCTATTATGTTTTTCTTTTCGAATAGAATCACTTTTGAGAAACACTTGATAAACTGTTTTTAGAATATTATCAAATATATCTTATATATTTATATTTTTATTTGAATTATGTTTTATTAGTTACATAATAATATAATAATATACAACAATTTATATAGCGCCCTTTCTAGCTTACATAAGCTACTCTTAAGCGCTTTACAGTACATAGTTATACAATTAATACAATTAGCATATACATTAAGTAATACAATTTTGAGGATTTCGC
>JAULCA010192159.1:7287-20583 GCA_032360845.1 Crassadoma gigantea | reverse complement strand
GACATTCGAAAGAAAAACATCATCATCATTCGAAAGAAAGCAAAGAAAAGGGACATTCCAAAGGAAAACATCATCATTATTCGAAAGAAAGCAAAGAAAAGGGACATTCGAAAGGAAAACATCATCATCATTCGAAAGAAAGCAAAGAAAAGGGACATTCGAAAGAAAAACATCATCATCATTCGAAAGAAAGCAAAGAAAAGGGACATTCGAAAGGAAAACATCATCATCATCATTCTAAAGAAAACAAGAAAAGTCGAGTATCAAGAGAAAAGAGGCATTCAAATGAGCGAATTCCCAAGCAAGGTATATATGCTTTTAAATATGCCTCATGGTTATTTGATTAACTAGTTAAAGCGTTTTTCAAACAACTTCATGACGAATCTGGTATGTATTATATGTATTTAGACATTATTTTCATATTTTCATCTCGGTTTGTATTTCTAATTTATCTTAAATTACCACCACTCCTAAAGATTGCTTTCCAAACTCATCGGTACTGTATAGAACACTACGGTAAATGAGTAAATGTGAAAAAGAATATATATTCCAAAAAATATATTTACAATAATTAAATAAAACTTCAAAAATAATATATTTATCTCACCTGAAAATATTGTTTACCTTCCTTCTTGTTAAGCTGGGTAAAGGCAGATAGCTTGGTCCTGTATAGATACAAATATTTTGTGTTAATGTAAAGGCACTTTGTTATAATTTGATCGGAATATTTATATTCATCTTAACACAGTTGAATGCGGAAATTGTGTAAACGATCTAGACGACAATGATGATATTTGTAACTTAATGTGCATCTGTCTGTACTATGATAGACGTTACTGTAATTGTAATATTTATGTTTTTACACGAATGTGTGTGCATGTTGCTCGTTTTGTCTATATACGGATGAACAGGTACCTTTTCGGGATCCGATATTCAGTCTATATATATTTTTAGCAGTTTTTTGTACTACATTCCCTTCGTATAAGTGTATAAGTTGTTCATCTATCACGTGACTACAGATTTAAGGTGCTACGAGACGCATTTTCAGGATTGATAGGTAGGGGTTACTCGTATCTACTCTAAAGTCTCCCTAAAACATCTTCTGAATTTGTTGCCTTCATGCACAATGATTCTACTGTCATTTATGTTGCTTGCATAAAATATAGTAAAAATGCTTGTAATACAAGTATGTAACTGGTTATTACTAGACCCGTGAGAATTATAATGATTTACTTGTATGTGCACCGACCATGTGGCATTGGATCGCTGTCCTTGACGAGTTAAATTCGCTAGGTTTCCCAAGGGGTTGGATTGATTTATTGGCAATTATAAAAATCAAATGTTCCAACTATTCGCCTCCAGAGGTCTATTTGCTGGACTTCGTTTTATTCCTCAGTCGTGTTGATTTGTGCCCTAAGCTTGGCGTAATAAGAGATACTGAAATGATACCTATTCAACGTAGATTGTGAAGGTCAGGGTCAAGTAACGTCGTAACATGTTGTTTTTTAATGTGCCCTTTCCATGTCAGTAGTATTTTTTGCTTATATATTGTTATTGTAATTCAATGTATTTTTTGTTTGTATTTGTATTTAAATGTTTTTCTTCTCTTATGGAACCATGGCATTGTTATGGGTAGGTCCTATTATATGCATGCGTGACTGTATTTCTTATAATTCATGTATGTATATAAGATTGTATGCAGGAATCAGTGTTTGAAGATCTATATATCGGTTAATGTACATGTACAGAGGTGTATGTATGACTTGTTATATATATAAACCAATGCATGTAGGTGTTCTTTGTACCAGTAGTTGTTTTAGTAATATGTGATTGACATATGTATCTATGTAGGTGTCTATATACGGCATACTGTAGCTATTAAATGTGTGGATATAATATATGTCAGCATGCTAGTGTGAATGTACAAAGTATGCAATTTTGTAAACAGTGTATTGTACTTACGATGTATAGTTGATTGTCCTATATTTGTCTGTATATGTGAATGAAAAGAATAAAAACGCAGTAGAAATGTTGTTGAAGTTATTGAAATATTCCTTCATGTTCAGACAAATAATACCTCTCCACCACAAATAATTGCGGTTGGGTCGTCCGTCTGACGTTCTTGTACATATCCGTCTGCGGATAGAAGCTGATAGAACACACGACTTTGGTTATTTCAATCGTTTGTTATGTAACTTTAAACTAAATCATTCTTGTTTGAAATTTATTATATGTATAAAGAAAAGGAAATATCAAAAGTTTGTTAAAAGATACTTGTACGAGTTTAGTGAACATTGTATTCAAAGGATATTTTGTCTTTTTTAAAGAAGGTATCATGAAAAATATCCAGCACATCGTTTTCAAAGTAATTTAATTTTTTGAAAAATATTTAGAAATTAAAATGATTCTATTACTATAAACAGATTTTTCTTTTTAAGAAAGACAATACTAATATTTGCCATTTCTAATAACCTCAGAGGATAAGTCTCACAGAGAGGTGCTTTGTGAATGGAAGAGGAAAACAATTAAGTGTGATGCAGGAGAAACACTAAGGGTAGTTTCTGCAATGTATGGCCGCAAAACGAAATTGTTTTGTCGTCACAAAGCCTTTAGTAACCTGAAATGTGAGGCAAAGTCGTCCATGGTCAAAGTCAGTCATGCCTGTGATGGCAAGGATAAATGTGTCCTCTCCGCCACCAACTCAGTGTTTGGGGATCCTTGTAGGGGAACATTCAAATACCTTGATGTCACATACGAATGTATCAAACCTGGTAAGTTATTCTTGTTTGTAATTGTTATTGTTTGTATTGTGTTTACGTGCGTTTTTTTTACCTTAACAGCCTGGGATGTTTGAAGCCCTTGTGTATTTAGATATAACTATGTCTAGATGCGCGGGTCAAAGGAGTGAAATTAACGGTAGGTAGCTTCCCGTATCACACTGGGCTTTATATCAATACATTAAGGTGTCATCACGTATCTCTATGAGTAGTTGTTTCAGTACGACGTGGCTTGGTTATATTCCATTGACTCATTTATTAGTACATATGAAAGTGTTAATATAAGAAATCATGGATTAACCTTAAGTACGTATGAATGTAAAAAATGCAATTATATATACAATGTGATGTGCTAAGGGATATAGTTGTTAATGCTATCATTTTTTACATTTGAAAAAAAAAAGAATAAATTACAATTAAACTAAGTCATCGACTTTCTTTCAAAATTCTGAAGTATATTGACCAATAATGCAACGTCGAAACTAATTGCTGAGTTTAGGTTGTCCCCCGTTTGCACGTGGAAAGAAGTTTGTAGTAGTATTTTCATACGATTTAAATGAAAATTTCACTTCGTTTTTTTTATCTGAAGTGCTTTATAGATTTAGTTTGTTAAAAGGTTATTGCTTTAACATTCTCATCATCAATGAAACTTTGTACGAATAATAATTATCAAACAGTTTTGATAAATCAAGTCTGTTTTCTACTTGTATTAAGGTTGGAAGCCAGATATAAGTTGACATACAAATTTTAGCTGAAAAAATGATGCGAAAGGAAATAATTCCAAAGGAAGAATCCAAAATACATTTTACACAAAATTTGAAAGCAACATTATGATCCATGAGAAATATATAGAAATTAAAATGATTCTATTACTATAAACAAACCGTTTATGTTGTCAAAAAAGACAATACTAATATTTGCCATTTCTAATAACCTCAGAGGATAAGTCCCACAGAGAGGTGCTTTGTGAATGGAAGACGAAAACAATTAAGTGTGATGCAGGAGAAACACAAAGGGTAGTTTCTGCAATGTATGGCCGTAAAACGGAATCGTTTTGTCCTCACAAAGCCTTACATAACCTGAATTGTGAGGCAAAGTCGTCCATGGTCAAAGTCAGTCATGCCTGTGATGGCAAGGATAAATGTGTCCTCTCCGCCACCAACTCAGTGTTTGGGGATCCTTGTAGGGGAACATTCAAATACCTTGATGTCAAATACGAATGTATCAAACCTGGAAAGTTATTCTTGTTTGTAGTTAGTATTGCACTTGTTTGATTTTGTATATTTTCCCTTCAGAAGTCAAAAATTTGGGTAGGTGTTTTTGTATGTCGGTGTAATTTTATATAGTTGTAGGTAGGCAAGGGCGTAATGTAGGTGTTGATATTTGTAGAGCTGTTAGTGTATATACAAAGTAGTGAGTGTGTGAACAGTACTTTATATTAATGCACGTACGTGTCTATCAATGCTCCTCTACGTCAGTAGTTGTTTATACGATGTTGATACATTTCCTCATCAATTACTTTTGTGTTATAGGTATTATATGTTTATACACATTATTATGCATTCCACGACACTGAATGAAAGTAGCATCTTTTGTTTTTCATCAAATTTCGATAAATCGTTTGGTTGACAGGTGTTCGATATGTCTCCATCAAGACAAAGAAACAAAGAAAACTGCCTTATGTATATACTCCCTTAGAAAAATATGGGTACACTGTAAGTAGTAAAAAGTCTATAGAACTTGAAGTGAAGGCCTGTAATGATGCCCACATTGCACTGATGGGCAAGGCTGGTGAGAATGGAAAGTTATACGAGATCGTCATTGGTGGGTGGGGAAATACTAAATCCGTGATCCGAACGCGAAAGCAAGGGAAAGACTTGTACACAAGAGGCGGGAGACGTTTGAACTGCCGTCAGTACCGGAAGATCAAAATCTCATGGACTGGCGGGTTAATCACAGTACAGATCAATGTCAACAGCGTTTGGAGGAGATTCATGAGGTACAAAGACCCATCACCCATAGATATACGATCCGTTGGAGTCAGCACTGGCATATGGGCAACTGGTGAATGGAGAATAGCTGTCAAAGGTATTGTGACTTGGGGAAAAAATACTTAAATTATGGCGCGAAATGTGTATCATGATTATGTTTCAATATGTAAGTCATATACAATAAAAATAATGATAAATTTTAATCCTGGGGTACCTAACAAAGATTCCGGGTTATTCGTTTACTTGTAATACTTGTAATTATTTTTTTTAAACGACACCTTTTGGGATAATTTTAATCGTAAAAGAACAGTAAGAAATAAAAGTATGAAGCATGTTCAATTTTTTCCCTAACTTGTTTTTTCTTTTTACCCCAGATGACATACTTTTTACAAATGTAAAATCAGAAATTTGGGTAGGTGTTTTTGTATGTCGGTGTAATTTTATATAGTTGTAGGTAGGCAAGGGCGTAATGTAGGTGTTGATATTTGTAGAGCTGTTAGTGTATATACAAAGTAGTGAGTGTGTGAACAGTACTTTATATTAATGCACGTACGTGTCTATCAATGCTCCTCTACGTCAGTAGTTGTTTATACGATGTTGATACATTTCCTCATCAATTACTTTTGTGTTATAGGTATTATATGTTTACACACATTATTATGCATTTACCTTTTTCTTTGTGACATACGTTTGCATGCATTAGTGTATGTAAAAACACTGTGATTGTATGTTCAATGTATTGAATACGTCTCTTTGTATATATCATCATTGTGTAGATTCGAAATATTTCAATAAGATCTTAGACAAGTATCGTTGACGCTACTTGGTAAGGTTCCTTAAATATGCATTTAATCAAATCGTCGTGAAGTACTAGGACCAAGCGTTCGTCAGAGGACCTTTTTCACCCGTCCGCCTGTGGATGTAACTTTGTCCAATATATTGCAGCTTGGTCATGACGTTTACACTTGGAATTTTATGTTATTTTTATCTGAAGGCATTTACGTGTTCTGATATTTTTAACTTCATTTGGCAAAAGTACCCTAGTTACATTCTTGATATGGATGTAACTAGGTATCTTTAATTTGTTATTTGTTTCATTTTTTGTTCTGGATTGTAGACCCCTTCCCTGCTCCTTTGTATTTGGGAATGAATTAGGTTTTGGAAAACAATATTCTGACTGTTTAAAATATATTATTTAACATAATCATAATGGGAATGTTTCATGTGGAAAAATAATAGAAATGTGTAAATTTTACGGCTCCAGAGGATAAAATTCACAGAGAACTGCTGTGTGAATGGAAGATGAAAACAATCAACTGTGATGCCGGAGAAACCATAAAGATCATGTCTGCCATGTACGGTCGTAAGACCAGATCATTGTGCCCCCACGCAGCAATGTCCAACCTAAAATGTGAGGCAAAGTCGTCCATGGGCAAAGTTAGTCAAGCTTGTGATGGCAAGAATAAATGTGTCCTCTCCGCCACCAACTCAGTGTTTGGGGATCCTTGTGGGGGAACTTTCAAATATCTTGATGTCAAATACGCGTGTGTCAACACTGGTAAGTCCAATAAGGCCAATATTGATATAAATTAGCGGAAGGTGAAATGCATAAATATTTTGCAACACAAATACTACCTGCAGTTGGCATGATACCGGTTATTCACAAACTAAAACTGCTTAAATAGCATTTTCTTAAAGTGTACATTTATCAACACAATTATTTTAAAGTTACTGACACTGTAACCAAACCGGAACACTTAAAAATAAATAAATGGCCGAAGAATTGCCGTGATTTAATTTTATGCATATATATCCAATTTTAAAATTAAGATAAATTTTATGTCTATCAATCTGTTTATCAGCTTACCTACTGCGAATCAAAGTTCCTTGGACAGTTTAAGTTCCGAAGTAACTACAAAAATGTTTCAAGATTTACATGTCATACCTTATCCATTAAGATATCTGTTTGTTTCAAATGTAATTCTAGTTTAGAGAACAAATTTAATCAGGTTTGTTTGCACTCTAAAAAATGTAAAGTATTTGCATTTTTGCTTACATTGATTGTTTTACCCCCGTATAAGCTAAGCTACCAAAGTGTCCCTTTTTGAAGTTTTGTTTTTCAGAATAATCTATATTTGTAAGATTCATCGAATCACGTGATTGTAAAACCGACGTTTTTACGCAGACAGTTTTGCTGACATTTTGCCAGCTTGGTCACTGGGGACGTAAGTGATGTTGGAGTAACTTCCCAGTGGTAAACAAGGTGTCGTTAACCTGGTTTGGCCGGTAAGCCCACTGGTCTCTGTTCAAAACGGCGTCTTGTTTTGTGATCTTGATAGCAACCTTCACTTGTCGCACTCGTTAGTTACTCTCTCTGTCCACGACCTCAAAACAGTGATGTACAAGGGGACATAACCCCCACATCACTAACGTTACAAGTGATGAAGCTGGCAGACTGTCAGCTTAACTGTATGGGCAAGAACATCGTTTTTACATAAGTATAATAATTCAAGGTTCTATACACCGCTTTATGACAACCTTGGTCGTAGGACGCCTCAAAGCGGTTTATAAACCACTATCCGTAGTTATAGGACCTTTGCAACTAGCCAATATCTTTCTCAACTCCTTGGGGAGCATACGGCCGGTGATGCGATTTTGGCGTTTACAGTTGGCATTCTACAGTTCTAGCACTGCCCAACCACGAACTCATTTATAGCTGAGTAGACTGGAACAACCGGAGCTAAGTATTTTGCTCAGAGATACAACACAGTGCCGTGCCGTGACGCAAACCCGCAGCCCTTCTTTTAGGATCCCGGCATCGTACCAATAGATTATCGTGCCTCCTACATAGTAATGACTCGATGAATCTTGCCAATATACTTCACATTCTTGCTTAATGAACCTTTTCAGTGATAAAGATTAACCTGGTTTTTAGAACCTACGTGACCTTAATAGAATTCCAGGTTTATCTTTTATCCAAAAAGGCAAAAAAACTACTGTATACTAATAACTTGTATGTACATGTGTACTTTTGAAGAGTAAAGAAAATAAGATATGATTACATTCCACGACAATGAATGAAAGTAGCATCTTTTGTTTTTCATCAAATTTCGATAAATCGTTTGGTTGACAGGTGTTCGATATGTCTCCATCAAGACAAAGAAACAAAGAAAACTGCCTTATGTATATACTCCCTTAGAAAAATATGGGTACACTGTAAGTAGTAAAAAGTCTATAGAACTTGAAGTGAAGGCCTGTAATGATGCCCACATTGCACTGATGGGCAAGGCTGGTGAGAATGGAAAGTTATACGAGATCGTCATTGGTGGGTGGGGAAATACTAAATCCGTGATCCGAACGCGAAAGCAAGGGAAAAACTTGTACACAAGAGGCGGGAGGCGTTTGGACTGCCGTAAGTACCGGAAGATCAAAATCTCATGGACTGGTGGCTTAATCACGGTACAGATCATTTTCAACAGCGTTTGGAGGGGATTCCTGAGGTATAAAGACCCATCACCCATAGATATACGATCTGTTGGAGTCAGCACTGGTATATGGGCAACTGGTGAATGGAGAATTGCTGTCAAAGGTATTGTGAGTTGGGAAAAAATACTTAAATTATGGCGTGAAATGTGTTTCATGATTTTGGTTCAATACGATGTCATATTTTTTTTAAGAATTTGTCAGAAGGTACCAATAAAAATCTGGGTATCCAGTTATCAAATGTTTTTTACAGAAACTAAATACAATAAAAATAATGATAAATTTTAATCCTGAAGTACCTAACAAAGATTCCGGGTTATTCGTTTACTTGTAATACCTATTCCGTACTATTATTCACAAGATATCTTTTTATATATTAGATAGAATATATAAAAACATTATTTTAAAGTTTGAGAGTAATGACCGACAAAAATAATTCATTATTGAGATATGTGATGAAATTACGATTTAACGTGAATGGTTTCGTATAAGTGTGCTAGAGTTGATAATAAATGTGATAAGTAAAATACTGCACATGTTTATCTCACATTTGCTTTATTCTTAACTTTGACATACTAAGATGACGACAAGTGTAACGGGAGAGATTGTCACGCCAACGCTTTGTGTACCCGAGATGGCTGTGTGTGTAAGCGGGGATATTACGGCGATGGCTATAACAGCTGTGAAAGTAAGTAAACCTACACAGTATTATGTAATGTCCTTGGAATGGTTAATAACGTCAATATTTGTAAATAAGATGAAATTGAACTTGTTTCTATTCCACAATTAATTAGTGGGACAAGGTGGGGATATGAACTGTTATTTTTAATTTTTTTAAACGACACCTTTCTGGATAATTTTAATCGTAAAAGAACAGTAAGAAAAAAAATTATAAAGTATGTTCAATTTTTTCCCTAACTTGTTTTTTCTTTTGACCTCAGATGACATAATTTTTACAAATGTAAAATCGTCAAAAGAACAACATGGGTTTTATCTGAAACATGCTAAGATGTATTTGTAAAATAATGCATTTTCCGATCGAATATATTCAGTGTTAATTCTGATGATGCTACAATGTATATCATTTGGTAAGGCCCTGGTTATATGTGTTTTCATTATGTTTGCTTTGATGCTTGATTATCGTTGCATTGTTCTTGTCTTTGCAGAATCGTGCTTATGTATGGCATCAGGCGACCCCCACTACAGAACGTTTGACGGTCAGATGATCCACTTCATGGGCACCTGCAGATATACACTGACTCGATCACTTGATCGTGGCGGCAAGTGTGCATTTAATGTGGAGGTCAAGAACGAGAGGAGGGGTCGGAACACGAGAGTTGCCTTCACTCGCTACGTAGACGTAGAAGTGTACGGCAGAAAGATCCGTCTGCATCAAAACAAGAAAGTCTTCGTAAGTTCTCGTTGCTGCTCCGATCATACAATTTGCTTACTGTGTGCTACCGAAGACGGCAATCGTCCTTTAAAATTCCCTGATGGGCTACGATAAGGAATCAATGAAATTTATTACCTCATCATTATATTTTGCTTGAAAGAGTAAAATAATCAGTACTTTCTTTTTGATTTGTTGATATATTGTAAAATAATCTCTCGAACGAAGTTGCAAAGTCTCTTGTGCTGTTTAAGGCAATCTAGAAAAAGACCAAGCCATTTTTTTATTACAATTGATTCTTTATTTCAGATTGACAACGAAAGACGATATCTTCCGGTAAAGGAGCTACAGGGTCGACTGACGGTGACCTTCAGCGGCCGATACGTGCAGATATGGACGAAATGTGGACTGCTCGTTAATTTCGACGGCAATCACGCTGTCAGTGTTGTTGTACCGAAATCCTTCAGCGGGAACTTGACAGGGCTTTGTGGCGACTGCGATGGGAAAATGAACGACTTCCGAACACGTAACGGAAATGACGTCACAAAGAAAAGTTCGCGGTATAATCTCATTGGAAACAGTTACAAGGTCCTAGAACATGGCACCGCATCCAATCCCAGGTACATTGTTATTCTATGCTTGTGTTTGTTTTATTCCTGCTTGTGATAGTGTCTTTAGTACAAGTCCCACCAATCGTCTATTCGTAACGATACATAATCCTCGCAACGTTTACGGTTGACCTTTGGAAATTTAATAAATGTTGATACCTTCTACTATGTCAATGAGACGTTTTGTTTTGTGAATAACTTCACATTCGTCAACTCTTTAAAGTATTATTTTATATTCCTTTAGCTTTTGCTTTTCAAACTCTCTGGGTATAAGGATACAATGGATATCTTTTGTCATAGCATTTTGTTAGCTTTCCAGCATGGGAATAGCGTGTATAAAGTGAACATGAATGAACAATTCCCTTTAAAAAACCCAAGTATTTCCTATTAAAGCATAAATTGATGTACTTGCTTATCATTTCTCTTTTAAAAAGTAAATCTTAACGGGGAAATTACTTAAAGCTTATGAGGGTTCTTAATTGATATCATGAGTCCTAAAATAGTGTGTATTTTCTAGTTGTGTGCCGGTACCCCAGGACTCTCCCAAATGCGATTCTTCTTTAGCAAACCGACTGAACAGACGCGAGTACTGCGGTGAAATCACAGAGAAAACCGGACGGTTTGCCAAGTGTATCAGCAGGTTTCCTGTCCAAGCAAAAAGCTTTTTCGATAGTTGCGTGTTTGACCTTTGTTCATTCCAAGGGGAGCCACACATGATGTCCAAGGTGAGATGCAATTCGGTAGAGGCATTCGCTGAGGAATGTGAGGAAAATGGTATCATCGTCAACTGGAGGAGTAAAGAATTCTGTCGTGAGTATTGGTTAATTGAGCATTATTGAAATGATTTTTATTTTTATATTTTATTTCTGTGAATTAAATCAGGCGTTGGATTGCTAAATTGTTTTACTACAGAATAACGATGTCAACTGAACAAAGGCAGTTACGCTTTGTCAAGTTGGCTTCCATTGTAGTTATCCCCCAATAACCTAAACTAAAGAGAAAGGTGCTCCTTATATTTATTGTTTTAATCTTAAATATTACATAAAACGCGTTTTTTAACCGGAATATATCCCGCTGGAGGATTACAAGCAGCTCCATTCAAGCCCGATATGTGATACGGTTACGCTTCGCGCCACGCTACGAAGGCCACCGTGACATGATACAAACAAACTAGGACTTTTACGAACGAAATTGGCTGCATATCTTCAACATAAATATCACATTGGTTTGTGGGTGGTTATGCTCTTTAACGTGTAATAATAACAACTCATTAGCGATAATTCTTACTTCAAAGATGCTCTAGGCTGCTATTAATAGCACAACCTGCAAAGTTGCGTAACCTGATGCACTCGTACAATATTTCACTCGCACGAGTTCGTTAACTTATAATAAAATCATATCGTTGTTATTGCATTACGAGTTTATCTCAACAGTTATATTCAAAACCTAAATATATTCCGTTTAATTCCGGAACGCTATAATATGGCACCAACGGCTCGCAGTTTTTAAAACCAGTGTTTTTGTAGACTCCGCGGCAATGGTTACTAGGCATATTGTCAAAAAATCACAAACACACGATCAAAGTAATTTTATAAGTTTGATTTCAACTTCAATCATGACAAAACTCAGTTCGTGTGCTGTTATCTAAATATCAGTATGATATGTACACATATATGTAAGTCGTGTAATTTATCTAACCCGTCCAGTAATTACCATTATCTACCAGCCTTATCGAGTTCAAGTGAAAATATTATGGCAAAATTGCAGTATTGCGAACGTTATTGACAAAACTTAATATACCTGCGTATTTCTGGGTATCTTTACACTATGTCATCAAAGTAAACGTATGTTAATGAATACAACACCAAGAAAAAGACGAAATCCAGCTCCTTTCAGTCGTTCGAGTAGAATCATCGGGCGCTGTAAACAACGTGACGTCATTGGAATGTATATTTCAACAATGTATCTTTTGCATCAATACAATTATGAGTTGTACAAATCTTGTATCCCCGGTATAGAACTTCTGTTTAATTCCAAAAATAGCAATGGAAACCCCCCGGAATTTTTTTACGTTCACATATGAACACGGTGTAAATGTATGTACATTAATCACTACTTTAGACCCGAATTTATCAAAATTCAGCATCGAGAAGTTTCTGTATCATTTATATGTATCTTAATTATGTTCGAATTTTTTTGAGGCTATAACATATACAGATATAGATATTGAGATTTAACACAATGGTTAATAATGTGTTGTCGATGTCTTATATAGTTTTATTGTGATAGCGAATGTGTGACTGATAGTTAAATACATATCTAATATGAGCTGGAGAAAACTGATTTAGGCGAAGTTGTTCAATTCTCAATTCTTTATTCTATTTATATACCATCTTTACAGTTTGTTGAAATGAAATGGTAAAGAAATAGATTTTGAAAAAGAATCGAGTGAAATCAATCATATTATTATCATACACAATTAACAAATATAAAAAATAATGCTCATTAACGAAATACATTATAGAATAACCTGCTCTTTGCTGTGAGACAATTGTATCGATATTAAAATGTTCTTGACTTTCAGCTTTAACCTGTGAAGACCCGAACATGGTTTATAAGGCCAACGCTCCAGGGTGTCCCTCCACATGTGTTGATCCCGAGGCGCCCTCTAGTTGTACCCTGGAACCACGTGAGGGATGTGTGTGTAAAGATGGTTTTGCTCTTAGTGATGGCCAGTGTATCTCTCTAAGCCAGTGTGGCTGTGTCGACTCCGACGGCGCCTACTTCCCAGTGAGTGTTATTTCTCGTTACTTCTATATTACACCATCATATTTCAGTACTGTAATCAGATGACTTAAGATAGTTGGATAATATGTTGGCAATATATATTCAACATTTCAACTTTTTTTTTAATTAACAAAATAGCAAAGTTACTAGGGATATTTACTGGTGAATAAGCTATAGGTTGACTGTTGGAAATGTATACCCTACTTTCTCGATGATTGCTTAATCTTCCATTAACTGCTCATGTTATCGTGTTTCAGTTG
>JAULCA010191826.1:0-14336 GCA_032360845.1 Crassadoma gigantea | reverse complement strand
TTGCACACAGGGGAGGCCGTCCTTAAATGACCTTAGCTGTTGATAGGACGTTAAACAAAATAAAACCAAACCAAACCCCTGTGAGGAAGGCTCTGGGTTCTGTCCCCTGGCCGTGACATACCAAAGTCTGTAAACATGATAGTTTCTGCTCCTGCTTGACGCTCAGCATATAAGGAGTGAGGCGACTGGTTCGCCCGTTGTAAGTATAACGTGACCGGGATGGGCGTCCTACTGGGTGTCTTCTGAAGTATGTTTCAATGACGTAGCACTATAAAGTCGGCATCAGTTCCGCACTATCACAAGGAGACAAACACGAACATATCGCAGCCTTCCAAATTACACATCCATACACTATACGCATGCATCTTACACACAGGGAGGCCGTCCTTATATAGCCTTAGCTGTTGATAGGACGTTAACCAAAGTGAAACCAAACTAAATTTGAAATTTGTTTGTTGTTAAAATGAAAACACTGAGTTTAAATACATATAGATCAAATTCAGTTTAAAAAGTTCTAAATCAATCTGAATGTAGTTATTAAAATCAAACAATACAATAAAACAGTATTTTTTCTAGCATTATTTCGTTAAAAAGGCTAGCATTACAATATCCGACAATTACAATATTAGATATAAAAACATTAAACTGAAATAAAATATCAGACCCGGAATATTTTCAAAAGCTAATGTGTACATTAAGGGAGTACAATCGACGTTGATGTAATTCCACCAACTGCCGGGGTCTATTCCCGCATCCTGTTCGTAGACCGCTTCACGATATATAGAATCTTCTTAAAATTACAAAAAATTTAAAGATGTTAAGCTTTTAATTGTTTTAAACGTCAACATAATGGCTAATTTAGCTTTGTAATTGAAATAACCGAACGGGGTCCCGACTATTTGAACCCGTTGTTTATTATCATCAAGAAAAGATACCGACCAGTGTATTGCTTATTAGTATTAATGAATTTTCTGAATCAAGTCTACAGGTTCTGTCGACTGGAAGAGATATGTTCATATCAAAGACGTTCACAAAGGTTTGGTTGATTTTTGTTTAACGTTTTATTTACAGCTAAGGTAATTTAAGGACGTTCCTCCATTCGTGTTTTGTGTGTGGGTGTGTATGCGTGCTTGTGTGTGTGCAGGAGAAAGGGTATGTTGGTGTGATTGTCTTCTTACGAAAGCGCGGGTCTTATGCAGGCTTTATAGTTTTAAATCAATGAAATGCTATGCCAAAGGCACCCAGCAAAGCACTCCGCCGGTCACATTATACTGACGACTGGTTTATCAGTTATTGTCATTACCCTTTATGCTAAATGTTATGCAGGGAATAACAACTACCATTGTTAAGGATTACAGTATGTCCAGGCCTGGGGACAGATCCCAGCGAAATTAAAGCAAAGATTGAGGTTTTGCCAAGCAAGGCGCATGGAATAATAAGTAGTAAGAAGTAGAAAGTACACTGTTGTTGTCATTTTCTAATAAAATTGTATTCAAAGTAAACACAACGACTGGCTAACCCGTTTTTAAATATAATATGGTCGTGTGGAGTGATGTGATCAGTGCCTTAGGAATGCATGCCATTTCATTAAATATGCACTCGAGAAGTCGGCATCGGTTGCTCATACGTTTGTAAAACGTCCGGTTACCGGGAAAAGTTATTTATGGAGGTGCCATCATGTGTATCATGTGGCATTGCATTTGCCCTGAAGGCTGTTGGTGTAAATGCTTACTTGCAATAGCTCAGTTTAATGTCGATATTTAGAGCATCCAGCACCGGATACCAAATGGTAACATTAAAATGACAATCAGCTTGTGTGTTCTCTAACCAAATTTCATGTTCTTATCAACGGTTTATACACTCAACACTTCATACCATACCCCAATCACATTGTTCCATTCATTGTTTTATTGGGATGTTATTTGGTAACTTTCGTCTAATTTTACAACAAGAGGTCCAATGGGCCTGCATCGCTCACTTGGTATAAATCTCACACTTGTAACCTTAAAAGTGATCTAAATAAAGCTACATGCAAAATATCAGTATTCATGATTAAACGTCATTTCATGTGACTTTCAAAGTCGAACAAATTTATAGCCCTTAATCTAAGGACGCAATTTTCAAAATATCACCACCTTATCCTTTTGTTTTTTGAAATTAAGTATTTAACATATTTGACCCTAGCTGTTAATAGGACGTCAAACAAATTTAAACCAAACCAAAATATTTGACCCCAGTGACCTTAAACTTGGTGGCCCTTCACCCCAGCATGCTACTGACCAGATATAAACATTCAAGGCCTCTTGGTAATTCAGAAGAAATCGTTTAAAGATTTTACATATTTGACCCCTGTGACTTTGAATATGGGCAAAGTTCATTCATTGAACAAACTTGGTAGCCCTTCATCCCGGCATGCTACAGGCGCAATATCAGTACCCTGGGTCTTTGGTTATTGAGAAGAATTTGTTTAAAGATTTTAAGAAATTTAACCCCTGTAACCTTGAAAGTAGGTCAAGGTCATTCATTTGAACACTACGTGCCCAATATCAGTACCCTGGGACTTTTCGTTATTGAGATGAAGTTGTTTGAAGATTTTAAGGCATTTTCCCCCTTCGACCTTGAAAGTAAGTCAAGGTCATTCATTTAAACACACTTTTGTATACTTTCATACCAGCATGCTACATGCACAATATCTGTAACCAAGACCTTTTGGTTATTGAGAAGAAGTTGTTTGAAGATTTTAATACTTTTACCCCTGTGACCTTGAGAGTGGATCAAGGTAATTCATTTAAATAAACTTGGTAGCCCTTCATCCCAGTGGGCTAAATGCCCAATATCAGTACACTGTGCCTTTTGGTTATCGATAAGAAGTTGTTTGAAGATTTCTTAGGCATTTGATCCCTGTGACCTTGAAAATAAGTAAAGGTAATTCATTTGATTAAGCGTGGTAACCCTTTATCCAAGCATACTACAGGTCAAATATCAGTACCATCTGACTTTTGGTTATTGAGAAGAAGTTATTTGAAAATGTTAAGACATTTGACCCCTGTGACTTTGAAAGTGGGTCAAGGTCATTCATTTGAACAAACTTGGTAGCCCTTTATCCCAGCATGCTACATGCCAAATATCAGTACCCTGGGCCTTTTGGTTATTAAGAAGTTGTTTGAAGATTTCAAAGACATTTGACTCCTGTGATCTTGAAAGTAAGTAAAGGTCATTCATTTGAACAAAGTTGGTAGCCCTTTATCGAAGCATGCTACAGGCCAAATATCAGTACAATCGGCCTTTTAGTTATTGAGAAGAAGTCATTTTAAGACATTTGACCCCTGTGACCTTGAACGTGGGTAAAGGATATTAGTTTGAACAAACATTTGAGAGCCCTGCAGGTAGGTCGTAAGAATTGTACCTGCTGCCCCCATTGCATGATCGTAAAAGGCGACTAAGTATGGGATCTTATGTTTTCTTTTCTTTCTAAACAACTTTCTTCTTCCTAATGTCTCCCTTGATAATGCCTCACTTTTGGCCATAAGTTGAGTGTTCGCTCCTGTGAGAAAGGCTTTGGGTTCTGTCCCCTGGTCGAGACATACCAAAGTGTATAAAATTAGTAGTTTCTACTCCTGCTAAACGCTCAGCAGTTTAGGAGTGAGACGACACGTTTGCCCGTTGTCCGTATAATGTGACCGGGTGGAATGTCCTGCTGGCTGTCTCCGGCAGTATGTTCCAGTGAGGTAGCACTATAAAGCCGGCATCAGTTCCGCGCTATCACAAGGAGACAATACACGAACATATCGCAGCCTCCCAAAATACACACACATTCACTACAAGCATGCATCTTGCACGCAGAGGAGGCCGTCCTTAAATGACCTTAGCTGTCAATAGGACGTCAAACAAAATAAAACCAAACCAAACGGTAATTGGGAAAACGTTGTTTGAAGATTTTAAAACATTTGACCCCTGTGACCTTAAAAGTGTGTCAAGGTCATTTATTTGAACATAATTGGTAGCCCTTCATTCAAGCATGCTACAGGCCAAATATCAGTACCATCGGCCTTTTGGTTATTGAGAAGTCATTTTAAAATTTCTAAGACATTTGATCGCTGTGACCTTGAAAGTAAGTCAAGGTCATTCATTTGAACAAACTTGGTAGCCCTTTATCGAAGCATGCTACAGGCCAAATAAATATTGTCAGAGTAAAGCGTCCGGTCGCTATCGTTACAATTGAATGCTAAGTGGCTTGAGTGTGAAGTTACGGGAGTCGACGGGATAGTAATTCGATGTGACACCCCACATGTCCGACTCGGTCAACCAATTGGCAATGGAATGGCTGGACGTCTGTAATAAGGTCTGACACACGCCCTAAAGTTACTGGCAGTGAACTGTAAAAGGCAATCGAAAGAGCAGTCAGATGGCCACTGACTGGCCATGCGGGGTTTTCGGAGTGATAAAGTTTATTGGTGAATGGTGTTAAGATTCCTTTTAACAGTTAAGTTCATTTAGGGGCGTGTGTTTGTTTGTGTGATATATCCACTGAGGGCAGTATCTTGGTATTTTGGTTTGGATTATTTCGGCAAAATGAACTACCCTGTGTTTATGGGACGATAGGCATTAATAATAATAATATTCGGATTAGCGTCGAAATCAACAGCTAAGATCACTGAAAGATGTGTCTAAAATAGCAACTAAACATATAATATTAACGTGCGTATATATGATGAATGTGGCATGCTATTGTATTTGCCTCTTTGCAATAAAACAGTTTTAATGCCGAGAGCTTAATCGCTGAAACACCGTGCCACAGGCTATCAGAACAGTATTATATTAGGTCAAGAATGTTTTGCAAGTAGTGACAACTAGCATGTTTAAGGACTTAGCATGTTCTGATCTTGGGACAGGACCATTGCCTTCCTTTATTTGATGAACGTTAAACACTTAGGCCAATTTTGAGGTATTACCCAGTACGGAGCTAGGTTTGTTTTGGTTTGATTTTGTTTACCGTCCTATTAACAGCTAAGGTCATTTAAGAACGTGACTCCTTGTGTGTAGTGTATGCGTGCTTGTGTGTGTATGCAGAAGCCAGGGTATATTAGTGTATTTGCCTCCTTGTGATAGCACGGATCTGATGCCGACAACTGTATGGCACAGTGCAGTTCCAAATTTGAAAGGTGCAGCAACCTGTCATTGTTGCGTTCAATCTCCATCCCTGCAATTAAGTACCTTTGCACTTAATATTCCATTCGTCATTTTTGTAAACGTCAATGTATATTGCAATAGTTGCATTTAACATAATAGGAAATAAAATTATTGAAACAGCTGTGATTCTTCTCTTCTTGTCATCCGGACTCGTGTATTGTAAATTAATACATCAACATCCCCATAAGTTGAAACACAATACGCATTTGATTCAGTTGAAGAATTCTTTTACTAAGGGTTACTGGGGTTAACACCACCTGTATTTATATCGCTTTGCTTGCTCCTATTGACAAGACAGACTTAAAGAAAATCGTCAATATTGTTTTAATTTTGCGTAAGGTGAAAACGAAATCCATGTAAAAAATGCAATTATCCATGTGAAAAGATGACAGAACATTAAAATCCTGTAAATAAAAGTTATGCTCTGTATGAAAATATTCTTACGGTTTCGACGTTTGTAAATACCTTGTAGTACGGACAGCGAGTCGAAACATATAATGGTTCTTTTGATTTTATCTGCAGCCAAATTGATAACAATTACTTTAGCTGAGAAAATAGAAGCATTATTGGGTGTGTTATGCTCTGTTGTAAATACCATTGGGTACATTACATACATGTTTTCATTTTAAAGTGTTTCCTGTAAAGTTGGTAGTTTGGTGTTAATCGATGACATTTGCAAACGTTTCCATATAGACATATTTATATCTTTGTAGTTTCCCTTTAAATCATCTCATGAATAATATCGAATTACACTTCCATTATGTGATGAATTTAACTTAATGCAAAAGCGAACAATTCTTAACAGTAGCTGTCATCTAATTTCTGGAGAATGTTCGATAACTCTTGGTTTTTAACAAGCTGGTTCTACATAACGTTGAACATGTGCAACACGCATAACAGATCGCAGAGAGGAAGCTCTTCTCTTGCGAGGCGCATTGGCCTAAACTGATGATTTTTTTAAAACTGAAACAGGACCATTAAATCGGTTCTACCTATTAACATTGGTTTAACACAGTTTGAGTTGTAAATACATTACGATTGCTATCAATCAATCGCTAAGAGATAGTATCATATATTTTAAAACACACTTGATTGCACTTTAGAATTATCCAACTATAAATTATTTGTACATGTTTTAAAATAATTTGGCTGTTTTCCCTTGAGTAAATGCCAGTTTTATACAGTGTTGTTTGGCCCTAAACCTAAATGTCTTAAACTGTCAATTGGCCGTACCACAATACTGAAGAACTAAACATATCAAGTGAGAAACAAACGGTAAGTGATATTTAATATCCATCAACCTGCAGAAGACAACTAACTTTAGAAGCGTTTCCGTCCAGGAACGTAAGGTTATGTTTTAGTAATCTTCCGTAAATCCATTACTTTGTTTTACAGTGGAATTCCAATAGAGCAGGGGCTTGCAAAATTGTTGGTTTGACGACATGAACTATTTAGTGAGTTTGGAAATAAGTGCAAGAATAAGTAAAGTACATGTATAAAAAGAATTTCTCAAAAAACCTTTTGGAGTTTGAGAGTACATTTTATACACAGAGTAAAGAGAGCATAACCAACGAACGGGTTGGATTTAGAAAAAGCACATTGAGACATGCATCCGGTGTATAAATATGAGCAGATCTGTCATGTTATTTTATTACTCGTGAAATGGTATTGATCATAAAGACTTCAAAGCCAATAACACGTCTTTAACACAACACACAATATTTCCTGCATTTGCCTTCAAAAAAAAAGTTTCATATTATTCAAAACAAACTGTGTATGACAAGGACGATTTATCGAATTGAAAACAAAATATGGATCTTAAATGTTGTGACCCTGCGGGTGTTCCAAAATTGTTCTCCATTTGACATAACGTTGAATATACTTGCCATCCAATTTCGAAGCTAATACGTCTAAAACATTCCAAATAACCTACTACGACATTATGCGGGCATTTCACGAAAAATCAATAAGGACTCCTACTCCCTGCTTATTTGATTATAAGGACAATTACCCCCGGGTTACGTGTATTTCAGTACGATTTCACTGAAAGTAATGAATAGACGCACAGATGCAATTGCATAAACGTTGATAAAGATTGTGATGATTGTTTGAAGAAAATATTTGCTTTTTGTAGAAACTCTGAGGGTCTATGTCCTGATTGCACAGACATTTAAGGAACGGTATAGCCCCGTGGCAGTCATGTGCTGCTGTTTTAAACGAGCCTTGGGCGAGCACTTCTGATAAAAGACATTTCATTATTGTTTTTTAACAAAACAAATTTCAATCCTTTTCCTTCAAAATATTGTTCGGGGTTATTTCCTGATTTCTTTTGCTCCAGATTATCATTTAATTCGGACAATTATGACATTCATTTCTGGGATCTCAAATTAAGTTCAGTGATTATCGCAAACAGAGTCTTGAAAGCATGTCCATACGGACATACGTTCTTTAGGTTTCCACAAGTTTGTTTAAGTATTGTTTGACGTCCTTTTAACAGCTATGATCATTTAAGGTCGGCCTCCCTTGTGTGCGAGATGCAAGTGTGTAGTGTATGCGTGCGTGTTTTAGGAGGCTGCGATATGTTCGTTTCCTCAAGTAACTTATATGCAGTGAATTACATACCGTCTGTAATTAATCTATGGATAATAGGAAAAGTTACTTACACAAATATGCGTATACAGTGTATACCAGCGGATTATAGAACGTATAACCATAACAATGTTTAACTGTAACTGTAATAAATCGGAGAAAAGCAAATAATATAACTATGAAATGGTATGGTCTGCCTGCTGTAGAATACAAAAATACAAAAAACTGTTCTAGGTGTGTTTGTATGGTATTTTACATCCTTTAAATAGCATTTAAGGACGCGACAGGTTTTTGTCGATGAGGAAAGCGGGAGTTCCCGGAGAAAAACAACTGGCATACAGACAGTAACTGGCGACTGCCCCACGTAGGTCTCGAACCCGCCACACAGTTGTCGAAGGCTAGTGGTAGCAGAATGTCAGACGCCATAACCACCTGGCAGTTCTAGGATTGCAAAACTGTTATAGTACCAGATGTGCGTACCATGAGCGAACTATCAACTGATATTAAAGCATTAGCAGGATGTACAAACGGTTTGCAGTAACAACTAGGGTTGCTGTAAAGAAAGTAATGACTTAATTATTACAGGTTCGTTTTATAATCTTGATTCAAAGTATGTTTTCATAGTTCAGCTAGAAATATCAGCTTATATCATGCATATATATAAACAAAAATTTCAGGTTTTTCTCCAACACCTTACATTACACGTGTAAAATACACATCGGACACGGTCCAATGCACATGCATTTATATACAAGTAGACAGCTATCGTGTACCTTCGAGGAATTTTCAAGTCATCCGAGGCATTCCATCCTCCGAGGAGCGTAAATACCAGGTGCCTAACACAGAGAATGTAAAGGTTGTTAGAAATGCAATTAAAAATCTTGTAATAAGTCAATTTTGTTAAAGTAGAATGGAAGTATATGATTTTAAGTTATAAGCAACTGTTTTCTCTCGTTACATATTGCACTATAATTCAAGTATCATGCTCACACTATATGTATTGTTACCTGCAAGAGAAACATGCACAACTTAACGTTTTCAACCATAATATGCATTTCATGTATGTCGAGGGTAACGACACGACCTTCTTGTACTTTAGCGTTAGCAACTTATGAGTAAGCCTGAATTGTTTAATGATATATATATATATATGTACTCTCACATCTTGGGGAAGCCTGCCTTAGCATATAGCATGTATGCAAAATGAACCTAATGTGGGACCTCTGCACAATATTTTAATATTCAAATTGACATTTGTCTTTTGACTTTTAAGTTTGTTTGATGTTTTTATTTTGCATTGTTTATTTTCTACCATTTGTTGGCCCTAATGACCTCTTCTGCGTTGATGGGTCGTTAAGCATATAATAATAATAATAATAATATCTAACGCTTAATTCGGCGTTGTCTTCCCAAACCCATTTTCATATCCCTTAGCTATTGTGCCGATGTTAAATCCTTACTAATACAGAAAATGTACTTTCTATTCTGTTAGTTTCACTTTTGTAAAGGTGGAAGGCACATTAACTTTAAAGCTGATTTCCTGATTGTCATTAAACGTGAATAAAGGATGCATTGTCTTTATCAAGAAAGTGTAATGGAATAAAATTGTTTCTTATGGAATTTCCTAATCAATATTTATGTTTGTCATTCCAGTGTTTAACGATCCCGCAACATATAACGTTTACGAAGGCGTTTGAGTAAGCGGACATCCTCGAGAAAAGTGTTTATTTTTCATTTTGTATGCCTCCATAAAAATCGTGGTATTATTTTACGTGTTCAGTTTAACATGTTACTGATATGGGTAATAGAAATAAAACTGCCGTTAAATACTCCAATTTATTATTTTGAGCCTGTTGCACTTTAGAAAACGCTGTAAAGTCTAGACAGAAGCAATGCTGTTTTTTTCCAATGGAGTACATGATAATTTTTAGGAATCAACATTTACAAGCGGAACAAAATTCAACACACGCACAGTTGGCGACACAATGGTGAATTGTCCTCGTGTTTTAAGACGCACTGAATTCCGGAAAAATATTATTCTTTATTGTCTCGTCCGTAGTCATTTGTAGTATTTTTTATGTTTGCATCCAGTCAGTTACAGCGTATACCTAGGACAAAATGAACCACATGACTCATATCGAACCTTAAATAACCAAATTACACTGTTGATATTGGCGATTCTGTCAAGTGGCCAATATGTGTGTTTGTTTTGGGTTTTAAGTGCGAACACTTTCTTGAAGTATTCGACTTTGAGGAGAACTTTGACGAATTCTGGAAAGATCTTGAGTAGAAGAACGATCATACAGCGTCCTATATAAAGACTTATTTTCTGTTAACCAAATGGTATTTTATGTTATATTGATGTACCTATAAAGGCAGCAGTATCTGCGTCGACTTACATATTATTAAAGTCATCAGGTGTAAAGTAGTGAAGCTAGAAAAAACCAAGCGGAGTTTTTGGTTTACATCGACGAAAACAAATTGAGAGCTCTAGTCGGATGGGATGTAGAAGGCTAATTAACTTGCATATAAAGTTACACAATTAACCACGGGTAATTGTTCTTATTTCTAATACGTCCATATGTTGATTTGATGGAGTCGCTGCGACTTAATGAAAATATTTCACAGTCAATATAATATAAAAGTAGACCGAAATATGTAAGTGTGAAATTTTCAGTATGACGTAACCGGACGGGGGGCCATACAACCGTGTCATGGTTATAACATTTTAGTAGGATCATCATTTAAAGCATCCCTCAATAAGTCTAGGGGTTTTCGCCCTCTGCAACAAAATCAAATGCTCAGTGAATGAGACGGGCAGATATGTATGATACTTCGAATAACATCAAAGAATCTTGCGGTATTGACTGGTTATGAATTTGGATGTCGCTCCTTTGTAATCCTTAAATGATATCAACCTAGCGATGAGTCGGATTTATTTTACCAGTCAAATTGCTCGATGCGTGCCTTCACTTTTGTTATGACACATTCAAGGGGTGTAAATATAAATGAGATTATTGAGTCCCATTTATAAAAATAATGTTGAAATTGTCCTCATTCGACTAAAGCCTAGGTAAGAGGTACTGCACGAACGATTCAGTGGTGAAATAAGTTGACTGAATAGTCAATTAACACTTCATTATGACAACTTCCTAACAAAAGCATCTATATTAAAGACCTCGATGCTCTGTAATTGTAAAGAAAAATAGGTTAAGGCGACAAGTAACTAGAAAAATCAAATATTCAAAGCATTTCAGCATCTAGGTCTCAAATGCAAGATTCTTTTTTATCATAAACAAATAAATTGTGTTAGTCTACTGGCAGCTTCTGTAAGCGTTTGTAGCATTAATGAACAGGGAAAGTATTTCCGGGAACGGCGGTATGCAACGGCGAATGAATAATACTAGTAACTTGTTTACGAGTTTTGAGCGTGAATTGCGTGCTATGTAGCCATTGGGACACCCACTGCAGGTGCGTTGTTACGTGTTAGCAAGCTCAGTTATCTTGATAGCATTTTAATCTTCAAGTGTTATCTTTTTAAACGTGGTTGATACTTTTTAAAAGATAACAAATAAGTACAATTTACGTTAGAAGTGCGTGTTGATTTCAATAATATCAAGCATGCATGGTTGTTTGGTATCGTTGCGACATATGACGTTTTACTGTCAGCAGACACGAAACGGGCCAAGTTGTAGGTAACTAGTGATTGATGTCAGAACGGATTTCAGACAATCATTACTTTAACTTTGTTATCCCCAGACAGAGATTAAATAGGAAATGGATTTGAGATGACCTGGTGCCATCAACACAATGCATTAATTCATTACTTTTCCTGATCAAGTGTCACGACGTATTACAGGACGCAGTATCGTGGCTTCCTCACGGCGTACCCTAAGAGGAAGCCTTATAACTTACTTCATATCACGACTCATTCTGAAATGATCAATAATCGACATTACAAAAAGGTACATACCCAAGATTTTACACTGCTCACAGGTACTTTTTGACAATGCTGTCTTGTTCATAGAAGTAGTGTTAAAAACCTTATAAATTGGATCATAAACCTATGCACGACTTGCCGATTCTTTATAGCAAGACATATATGTAAGTGGTATTAATATAAGACATGTTCGGGACAAGGATATGCCTATTGTTTGGGTTAATGCTTTTTAAGCGCTAATGTAAGTTAAAAGCTTGCCTCAATGTATAAATAGATTTTATGTGTACTGGCGGCGGTATATTGGTGATATCACTCCTTGTGAGAAACTTCTCCGCTAAATTGACACTGCCTTAAATTCCTGCAGAACGGGGATAGAGAAAATAATACATTTGTTGTAACCTATTGAATGATTGTAAAAAACGATTCGACAGCAATATTTGGGATTTTTATAAATCTCTCTATTTCTACCTTCTTTTTGTTTCATAGCACTTTCCTTTTCAATACCACAAATTTGGTTTTTAAATTGAGCGTTTGCCCAGGCGATGAATGCAACAGATTTCGTCCACAGACCGAGACATATTTTAAAACATGAAATGTTCGTTATGTATAAACATTCATGGTTGCTCTTGAATCACGAAAGAAGATACTTTGGATGATATACGTGTTGACTGTTAGTTAATATAGGATATCCACAAAAGTTTGTAACAGGAAACGATCTAGATGGTTTCAAACCATGAAGGAGAGTTATATAAGATGGTAGTTGCTATTCCTTTCTAAACGTCCAGTATTTAAGGCAATGACAACAATTTGTTCTCCGGTTATCAGTATAATGTGACCGGACAGAATGCTATATTAAATACTTTCAGTGGGGAAGCCCTTTTAAAGTCGTCATCAGATCCACACTGTCGCAAAAATGCTAATAAATCAACAAACCTCCTCAAGCACTGAAGGAGACACATCCTCCATTACTCACCTGTAGCTGTTATTAAAACGCTAAAGTCAATCTTTCCTTTAGGTCCTTGCAGGTAGGGCGTAAAAATTGTACCTGCTGCCCCCATTGCATGATCGTAAAAACAACTCAATTTTGGATCTTATATTTTCTTTCTATGTAGTGAGGTAGCATTATTAAGTCAGCATCGGTTCTGCACTATCGCAAGGAGACATACACGAATATATATCGCAGTCTCCCATAACACACACGCATACATCTTGCACACAGGGGAGGCCGTCCTTTAATGACCATAGCTGTTGGTAGGACATTAAACAATTCTAAACCAAGCCAAACCACACTGGTAATATTTGCGATTCTGTCAGGTGGCCAATATGTTTGTTTGTTAGGGGATTAAGGTGCGGCATTTTATTGGGTTATGTCCCCTGGTCGATACCTTCCAGAGATTGTAAAATGGTAGTTTCTGCTCCTGCTTAACGCTCCGCAATTTCGGTTTGGTTTAGTTTTATTTTGTTTAACGTCCTATTAACAGCTAAGGTCATTGAAGGACGGCCTCCCCTGCGTGCAAGATGCATGCATGTAGTGAATGCGTGTGTGTTTTGGAAGGCTGCGATATGTTCGTGTACTGTCTCCCTGTGATAGCGCGGAACTAATGCCGGCTTTATAGTGCTACCTCACTGAAACATACTGCCGAAGACAGCCAGCAGGACATCCTAACCGATCACATTATATTGACAACTGGCGAACCAGTCGTCCCACTCCAAAATTGCTGAGCGTTAATTAACGCATGAGTAGAAACTACCATTTTTATAGACTTCAGAAATGTATTTGTCATGCTAGGTTTCTTTGGCAGTTTTATTCAGTGAGATACAGTTGTTTGACCACGCAACGCACCAAAATTAACGTGCGCACACCGTGCATACATCGTTTACACATGGTGAGCACAACTGCTCGATATAAAATCGTTCGCCCCGTTGTGCACTTCTCTCCAAACAGCTATGCGATTTGATACAATTTGTTGATCAATATCACGGACTTAAAAGAATACGGAACGCATGTATACAATAATGTACACTGTATATATTACTGTTAGTTTATATACAATTTTACAACAAATGGCATTACAGTTACCGTTACACTGTCAAACTTGAGTTTAGCTCTAAGGTATAAGGACAGGTAAATAACTATTTGATGAGTGCCGGAGATGAACTTAGATACCGTATGATCGTTTAAAACCACAACTGGATTTTTTTGTATTTGTTACTTGCATTCGGTTTTGCCTATAGCTTCCCTACACCTGGAGGTTACGTAAGTGACCCCCTGGCCCTGTTGGGGGTTGGACTACAGCCGAAGTATAAATTGGCTATGTTTACCTGTATACGGGAGTGTGTTGTAAGTACAAGCGAAATCCATGGTCGTCCGATTTGTTTTCGTTCGCACATCGTGCACACATTGCTAAACAATACTAAACCAGACTTTCTTTTCTTTTCGTCTTTCATTTCTTTCTACTTTCTGTTTTCAGGCGATGACGATCTTACGACCATACAATGGGGGCAGCAGGTACAATTCTTACGAAGCCCTGGAGGTAGGGCGTAAGAATTGTACCTGCTGCCCCCATTGCATGGTCGTAAGAGGCGGCGTAGGCTGGGACCTTATCTTTTCTCTTCT
>JAULCA010191382.1:0-10217 GCA_032360845.1 Crassadoma gigantea | reverse complement strand
ATAAAATTTTGTAAGGTAATGTTACCCCCCCCCCCCCCCCAACTCCCCATGTAACTTTAGAAGACTCTACCACGCATTGGTCTTGGTGAGTCCATTCTGGTCAACAGCGATGAATTAGTTAAAGGGGTGTTATGAAAAATCATTAAAACAATTCAATTATAGAGTAATTTCACTGTTTTCATAAGTAATTCTGTGTTCACTACGGTCTGAGAAATCCCATGGGTCTTCCCTATGTTCCTTCCATTACCAACGGGATCTGGCATTGCATGATACCACATGGTCACTATACGCTGCGTGCAGGCGGTCACTCGTCAAGCCTCGGACCACGCCCGACGTTGTTGACCAGTCGGAAGGTCCCCGGGTTATACCGCATCACTGAAAAAAACAAGTTTGCAAGTATGACAGTCTTCCCCCTTCATACTGTATAACTATTACAAATGTGCAACCACTAAGCAGCTGGTCTCTAAGCACCCATATAAGGATTGAACGGCATTTATAGCTACTCCCTTATATGTATGCCATTAAAATTTTTGTCAACAGTGCAAACGAGATTCATGGAACAACCTTGCATCATCAAAATGTTTGCTTCAAGCGGTTGTCTCATGTTAATCTCGGATTCTGATCTTATGAACTGACGCGAACAGATGGTCGAATTAACTGTGTTAAAATTCGTCTTGTTAATAAACAATCGTTAAGATTAATATTTAAGTTATAGTTATTAGGCGTAAAACACATTTCGCGGCACAAAATTCGTAACAACAGACAGCTTAGCCGAGTAATGATGTGGGCGCGCGAGACAATTACGCGGTAATTAAAATCACAAAATGGAGTTCAGCAAGGTTACACACAGTTTCCGCATTTCTTCTCCTGTGTATTGAACGACAACAGATTAAGGACACGAACCTAATTGCAGGAATATTGGAAATTTTTCGTCTTTTTTCCCTTTTCAATAATACAGAGAATGTCTTCATTATTCCACAAAGTCCGATCTTTCTGAATGCTCAATAGCTGGGCGCAATCAACTGGTAATATTGACGGTCGGTGTGACCGGTATGAAAGAGTACATGCTCAGCTGAGATTCAGAGCACGTGTCAATCATGTTTTTTGTGCTGCATAGTTCTATGGAAACGAAACAAGGTTGACGTGAGCGGAACAAGAGAAAACTATCGACGTCCTGCCGTGAATACAATTATTTATATTATATTTTCGATCAGATACATGGCTGGAGCAATTAAGTAAAATGATTGAATTTCTATCGCTTATAGAAGGCTGAATGAAGCCAATTGCCATTTGCGACTTGCTGTTCCGCGTTACGAGTTCCAATCGTTTTAATTTACCTTCGATGTCAAAATTTCTGAAAACAATTAAGATTTTAGAACTTTTATATAAATTTTCATTTTTTTTTCTTTTTTACTTTTCAATATTTTTGTTTTAATATAACTCCGCGTCTCCATTACTAATGTTCATTATGTGAGCTATCGTTTGGTACCTTTTTGTTTCGTTTAAATGTTCTACTTTAAAATCCCCCTGTAATGTGATGAGCGCTCTAAGGTTGTGCCTGGAGGGGCACTGAAGGTGCTACTAAAAACACTTTAAAATGCATAAGCATCGCCTTTCATGGAAACGAGAGAATAACATGGCTTTCACATAATTAACTTGAAATGTGTAAAACTCTTCTGCCAAAGAGCAAATTATCGATTGTTTTAACACGAAAGAAAAAGGCAGCTATCAAATTTTGCGCTAAATTGTTCAAAAGCAATCTGGTGTGTGTGACATACCAGCTCCATGGCCGTTTTCGATTTCTTGCATTCCAGAATTACGTAGAAGTAGTATTTGGTATTATTTATTTTCACAAATTCTAACATGCAATTTATCATCTAAATGTGCCATTTTTTGCGTATCATTCATTTCAAAGGTTAAGTTTGAATTGTGGGGAGAGATATCGGAACATCTGATATTATTCAACGCTGTTTTATGTGTTGAAATTTGCTATCGTGTAAATCAGATCCAACGGTCCCAACATGGGTACAGGTGGCGTTTTCTAAAGAGAAATGCACATCAGCATTTACCTTATGTAGACTTTGGCCTTTTACCATATTGTTAAATGATGGTAAAATTAAAATCTGTTGTACTAGAAATATACTTATACTCCCTTTACGCTAGCGTATTGGGGTTTGCGATTTAAAATAAATTTACATGGTTGTTTAGGTGCTAAAGGAAACTACCAGTGCGTCATTCGATAACAGTCTACAAAATATCGGCATCTGACAAGGGGGTCGTGAAGACTTCAGTGTTATGTCCGGGAAGATTCGAAAAGTCAGATATGCCAACCAGACTGATTTATTTTTGTTCTGTTGATAAAAAAAAGATATTTAAGCGCAATTACAATTCAAAAAGCTGACTTGGTATAGCTCGATAAAAAACGTCGCCTTAACGTGACACAGTGGAAGGCGTCAATTTAACTATTGGTTAAAATTATTTCTCGAAAAAAACCAGTCAAGATTTGATGAAAAGTTTAATAAACTAATGACGGAGTCAGAGGTTGAGACCTTTGAGCTAACATTGTACATTCATACTTAAATGAAGTAATCCCATAAATATTTCGTTCCTCATTTATTTAAGTTGTATGTTCCTGTATTTATTTATGTGACAATATCATTCAAGTGTACACGTGTTGTAGATATTCATCAATTATTGAATTTTGTTGAGATGAATTAGTGGTTGTATTTATACCATAGAAAGTGGTAAGAACCGAGACGATTCACCGATAGAAAAGTTTTAATTGCGGTTTAAGGTGAAAAATGTAGTTTGTAAATTGAAACTATACTTATTGAACATAGGAAAGGAAGTTGCATTTGGCAGGGAACATTGTGACGTAATATTTAAACTGACGTAATAAAGGGAAAAGTAGCTGCTTCTTTAAAAGTAGGAACATCGAGCCGGTGACGGTTATGGCGACAAAAAGCTCTCGGGAGCTTACACTATTTGGGTTTTTTTTAATGTCCAGCAACTTTAAATAAAATTTATTTTATACTTATTTATCATCTTATCTTTTGTTATCGTTACAAATCATTGACCTCCACGTGATCAATATTCAACCAATGAGAATGTAGCGTGCATATTATTTATTCTATGGTTTCAAAGGAGTGTTTGGTGTTTTGGCAAAAATAAGGAACAAAAAAAAACAAAAAAAACCCAACAAAAACATATGCATAAATTAACAAAAATCTGAACTTCGTTTCGGTGTTTTCCAGACTTACATTATGAATGAAACAAAATGTTAGAATTGTGTTTCCAGAAATCCGGTTACGATCTGTCACTATTTCTGGATCCAGTGGAAGTCTACACCGAAAACAACTTTCACTTAACCCTTACTTTTGAGCTAAGTGGGTATCACTTTCGTCAATTTACGTAGAAGTTCGGTGCATTAGAAGCAAAATAGTATGGTTCACACTCAGTGTCGATTCTGATATTAAAACGAAACCGAATCGGTGTTTTACGTCCGAAACCAAATAATTGAATGAGTACGACTTCTTTTACTACGCATTATAAGCTCCACGTGATTTCGTGATTTTTCCTTTTATAGAGGACAGAAATGTTAACCGTAAGTTTTACTAGGCGTTTTTATCTGATAATTGATTAAAAAAGTTTTGGAAAATGGTAAATTCTTTAAAAGGAAACCCAAACTGTATTGTTTTATATTTTATCTATTGAAAAAAAGTACATAAAACTGACAATACTTACAACAGAGAGGTGCGCTATAATTGTCTGTTTCGTGTTGAAACGGAAAGCAATTGACACGTTCATCGTTAGGCACGCGCATAAAAGATCAATAAAGTTCAAGTCCATTACACTTTACTTTAGATATTGTTATTTATGTTGAATTTTGTTGCGGAAAACGTAGACTCTTTTGTCTGGGTGAATATACAGAATCTTACAGCGTAAAAAACAATTATTGAGATACTTATCTATGGTGGCCATGCATTAATGCATTTAGCGTTTTCATTTGTGTAAAATACCATTGTCTATCAAGGAAACATCTATTTCATTTACAGGCAGAATAATCTTTAACATGTGTTGTTTCTTTCATACGACAAGTAATTGACTAACATTAATGTTAATTTAACTTTGGTATTAGGTAAATGTATGTTTTTTTTTATTTGAGACATGTAAAATTGGGTCAGACGATATTTGAAACGTCAAAAAATGACGTCACTAAACAAGCTACAGTTCCAAGACGCCCACTTCCGGCGCGTCATTAGGTGCTTCTGACTGTATCGAATTTTTCACTTCAATCACATATTTACATGTATTGATGTAGTTTGAGCAACATTGATTTCAGCAATTCCATTTGATTAAAAGAAATAGAAATTAATTAAAACATCATGACCTCAAGATTATGGTCCAGTAGTCTTTATCGAAGGTAAAAGCGGGGCGTACCGATTGTTTGCCCAAACCATTCGACAAATCTCTGTAGAGCCGGAGAACGAGGAAACAAGCGTTCTGTAACGATGGTACAGGTGGAGCTTTTCGACTTTAAATAAAACGTAAGGAAGTCTGTTCTTACTTGTTCATGAACTGTGGAACCAAAAGTACATGTATAAACGACAACATTGATTTTGTTTTCATGTATTGCCAAGAGTAGGCAAATGATTAAGCACAAGTTATAGCAACTTATCAATGTATTTTGTCAATCATTACATTTTAAATGGCATTATAATTATGACAATAAATACATACAATTGTAATAATTATCTTTTAGAGTTTCCCAACCCGTTTAAAAATATAACGATTCTCTACTGGCATATATAGGTAAACCTGATACAATGCGTGCCACTTCTAGTTGCAGTTTTTCAAGAAGATCGCTATGGAATTTAGAGCAGCCACCCCACACTTAACATGCGTATTCTAAAGTTGGTGAAATAAAGCTAGTGTATATTTTTGAAAAGTTGGTTTATTTAAAATAAATTTCAATTTTTTTAATGGAAGTACCTTTTTTGAAGCAGATTTATGAATACTTTCAATGTGATCTCCCCATTTAGCGTCAGAGCCAAAAATATGGCCTGCATATCTAAAAATTCCAAAGGGGAATTTTTGACCTCAAGATCCATTACATCATCAATGTCAATTTAAGATATAAAAAGTCCGTATTCATTATTAATTAAATATCTCTACAAGAAAAAGAGCTATATATCAAGGACGTGTCATCAGCAAAAAGACAAGATACACTAATTAAATTGTCTGCAATGTCGCTAATATATATTAAAAATAGTAATGGCCCTAACACGGATCCTTGTGGTACTTCCGCCTTTAAGTGTTTGCTATCAGAAAATGATTCACCAATAAATACCCTTTGCTGTCTATTTTGATGTAATTTTCTAACCATTTCAAAATTGAGGCAGCAATACCATAAGATTTTAATTTTAAAGAAGACCTAAATGCCACACTCTATCAAATGTCTTTGATATATCGCAAAAAAATCATAGATGTATGCTTCTTTTCTTCTAGGTTAGGACAAATATTATGGTAAAATACTGAATTAAAAAAAAAATAGTTATGTATATGATCGGCAATCACACGTTAAAAAACCTTGCCTACTGAAGAAAGTAAAGAGATAGGTTTATAATGTGAAGGTAGCTTTTTGATGTCTTTCTTGAATAGTGGCATAACAATAGCCTTTTCCATAGATTTGGATACACGCATTAAGATAGGGACATATTAAACAATAGTAAAAGAGGTTTACAAACTGTTTTTGCTGTATTTCTTAGCATATGATGACTTATACCATCTATGCCCAGGACTTTTCCCAATTTTAAAATCTGAAGAACATCAACTATTTCTTCGCTATTTAAATGTATAGTTTTCAATCAATAGTTTTCGGTTCTACAATAGGGACTTCAGCGATTTCATCATTTAAATTAGATATGGAGCAAACATAGTTATTAAGAAGGTTTGCCTTTTCACAATCATCATATACAACTTTACTGTTATTTGGATCAATAAGAGAAGGGATAGATGTAGATTTATCAGATGATTTCATTAAGCGTATTAGTAGTTTCCAGTATCACTTTTGATGAGTTATACCAAAATTATTTATCACTTCTTCCATATTGTCATAAAATATATTACGTGCATACTTTTTCATATTATTCACCTTATTGCTTGCCATTTTAAATTGTTCCCTGTCATGTACATGCTGACTTAATCAAGCTTTTTTGTGTAGTCTGCCTCTTAATCTAATATTTCTACGTAATTCTAATGTCATCCATGGTTTGTCGTTAGGCCTAACAGTTACCATTTTAGTTTATAAATAATTTATAAAAGCTGTGGTGATGATCACAAATACAATTACCAGTGTATGTGTGCAGTTTGTTGGCAGTGGTGTGGGAATTCTTTACAATAAACATAAGAGAGATGAAACAATTTTATAGTGATTTTGTTAATACCTCGAATGGAATATATCTTTTAAACATTACATGTAATAACAGTAAGCAAAACTGTCCTCCCTAGGTACCCGCCCTCATTTGACCCTGGCTGTTGTGTCTCCCTAAGTACCCGTCCTTATATGATCCTGGCTGTTGTGTCTCTCTAGACACCCGTCCTCATACGACCCTGTCTGTTGTGTATCCCTAGATACCCGTCCTCGTATGACCCTGGCTGAGGTGTCTCACTAGACACCCGTCCTCATATGACCAGGGCTGTTGTGTTTCCCTAGATACCCGTCCTCATATGACCCTGGCTGATGTGTCTCTTTAGACACCCGTCCTCATATGACCCTGGCTGTTGTGTCTCCCTAGACACCCGTCCTCATATGACCAGGGATGTTGTATCTCCCTAGGTACCGGTCCTCATATGACCCTGGCTGTTTTGTCTCCCTAGGTACCCGTCCTCATATGGCCCTTGCTGTTGTATCTCCCTAGGTTACCGTCCTCATATGACCCTGGCTGTTTTGTCTCTTTAGACACCCGTCCTCATATGACCCTGGCTGTTGTGTCTCCCTAGACACCCGTCCTCATATGACCAGGGATGTTGTATCTCCCTAGGTACCGGTCCTCATATGACCCTGGCTGTTTTGTCTCCCTAGGTACCCGTCCTCATATGGCCCTTGCTGTTGTATCTCCCTAGGTTACCGTCCTCATGTGACCTTTGCTATTGTGTCTCCCTAGGTACCTGTCCTTATATGACCCTGGTTGTTTCGTCTCCTTATGAGCCCGTCCTCATATGAACCTGGCTGTTGTGTCTCCCTACGTACCCGTTCTCATATAACCCTAGATGTTGCGCATCCTTAGGAACCCGTCCTCATATGACCCCGACTGTTGTGTCTCCCTACGTACCCGTTCTCATATAACCCTAGATGTTGCGCATCCCTAGGAACCCGTCCTTATATGACCCTGGCTGTTGTGTCTCCCTAAGTACCCGTCCTCATATGACCCTGGCTGTTGTGTCTCCCTAGGTACCCGTCCTCATATTACATGTACCCTGGCTGTTGTGTCTCCCTAAGTACCCGTTCTTATATGACCCTGGCTGTTGCGTCTCCCTAAGTACCCGTCCTTATATGACCCTTGCTGTTGTGGGGACGTTAAAAAACAAAACAATACTGTTCCGTTTAAGGATATTCTCAAACAATCGCTTGCGTGGAAAGACGACAATGGCAAACAGACAGTTCAAAATTGGCGTATACAGTCTCTGATCACAAAAGAGAAAAGAGCGACGGCGGAACTGTGTGATTTAACAGGAACAAGGGTCGTATACACTTAAATACATCGCAACACATTACTGAGCTGATAGTAGACGTTATCTTACCGAAAAAAAACCGAGCTGACGTTAGCTGTCCATGTCGACATGTGTTTTATACAGATACACGTCTTGACGGTACCATCTTGCTGAAGTGACGTAAGCGATGACTTCGCTCCTCACTGTGCCTCTAGTGTAGGTGGCGCTGTCTGACTCAAAAGACGTAAGTTCAATCATAGGTAACACTGTACGTCTATCTCTGAATGTGCGCTCTTCACTTGCATGTCTCTGGTGTAGGTGGCGCCTTTTAACTGTACTGACGTACAATATAACTGTAACGCATATTCAAACAAGCCGGGGAGCACATGTTATTAAAAAGTGACAGCCTTATATGTTATTGAGTATCCCTTAAAGAAGATTGTATCACATAAGCTTTAAAATTTTGTCATTATTTGAAGATCGCAAACCCAAATGAAACATTACGCTTTAATTATATATCATTTTAACACTTGATTAAAATCAATTTAGTTCTAATTGCAGTATTTGCAATCTAAATATCATTTAAGGTCTGGATACCCGTGTAATAACTGAATCGCGCCCTGATAATCAGAACGGCTGAATTCTTCATAATACGCGTTAATGCGATACGATGACAAGCGTTATACCGTACCGTGACAAGAAATGTCTCCGAGAAATGGCTCTCATGGTGACCATTGTAATCCAATTGGAATGCAAATCCAAGGTCATTCATGTATCGTAATGGCCCTTTCGGCCATCCTTGGACTACCGCAACATCCCGAGTCGGGATTTTAATGGCGTGAAGGTGTTATATAGAGTATTGATTTCATTTGATCACGCTACCATCCTTACGGAAATGCAAATAACCTCGGTCATCAATGCATTTCTAACGGGAAGGCAAGACCATTGATCTTTCTACACCGGATGAAGCTCGTACATATCAATAAACATATTGCTCCAGATTCTTCTATATGTATCGGTGATTAACGAAAAGTAATGGATTATCACGTGACCTTTTGACAAACCCTATGGGATTATATTACATCGTTGTTGACATGAGTTGTCGTCTGCTACTTTCCCGCCAATTTGTATTCTCGTTACCTATGTCATCATTAGTATGTTGGTCCTTGATTTTAGGGAAATTAACTTCGCTCGGAGGATAGTAAAACTTCTAAACAGAAGTCGTATAACCAAAACATTCTTTTCGAAATCAGTGTATGTTGAATCGCCTTAAGCTACTAGCACTGACTATATATCTTCGCAGTATATATTCCTACTCTGAATTGAAGGAAGTTCGGAATTATTTCTGTTGTTGCAGCTTGACACCAAAGATGGCTACCAGGGCTTCTGATTGGTCGAGGGTAGCCTGACGTCTTGACCGGTTCTGGGCAACAATTCACAAAAGTGGTTTAATGGGCATGCATGTATGTAGTGTTCCAGAATCCTTTTTTATCGGAACTGTGCATAATGATAAAAGATGACTGCTGCGAGCTCTGAATAGTCGAAATTTAGTTATTGGCCGTCTTCTATTGAATTTGGTGCGTAGGTATAGGTGCTTGTAGGTGTATTCTAACGGTACGAAAAATACAACTGTCTTTTCATTTAGAAATTAAAAACTCAAGTTAAATAAACACAACCAAAAACCATAACTCGACCGTAGGAGAACCCTTTCAGAAACATATGAATATATCTCAATTACATGTTAGCAGTCAGTATTTTTCAATCATGACCATATCTTTATGAAATCTGACTGTTTTTACAGTTTCATATATTATTAAGAGCCGCCTGTTAATTTCAATGTCAGCATTTTTGAGTTTAGCGTTTAGAAAGGATATGATAAATGGGGTACTCCACGTTATGATAACTCTAAGGCGCTTGTTAGAGACTCAGCATTAATCATAGACATATTTCCGCCTTCAACAATAATGTGAATGGACGTCTCTTAAAATATCAACTGAAACCTATTAAAGAACTGTATGCAGCGCCACCTACATCTCTGATGTAGGTGGCGCTACCTTCCAGCAGATATGTAGTTGGCATTGGTTACATTTCTTCGTATAGGTCTATAAGGACAATTTACTGTTCTTTTATTTCGTGTTGTTTATTTTCAGTCGTTTAAAAAAGCTCGCTTCAGGCCATTCTTTTAACATAAAGGAAAACTAAAATATTTGTAGTTGCTATAGAAACCAACATCAGGTATTTGTGTTGACAATTCAGCTTGTTTAAATAATATTCTATTAATTCTAAGATGAGGAGAATATTGCCATATACGTAATAAATATAAAGTTTGTTGTCGTCAATGTAATAAAAACATTATCGAAAAATGTCGAGTTTGATGAATGACCTGGTGTGCTGATACATCGGCTTGTAAATATGCAGGTACCAAAAATGATATTAGTTAAGTTCTATACGGGAGGATTCTGACGCCGGTATTGTGTAACGCTGGTATTTAAATTAAAAATAAT
>JAULCA010191160.1:0-14346 GCA_032360845.1 Crassadoma gigantea | reverse complement strand
CGAAATCCTCAAAATTGTATTGCTTAATGTATATGCTAATTGTATTAATTGTATAACTATGTACTGTAAAGCGCTTTTAGAGTAGCTTATGTTAGCTAGATAGGGCGCTATATCAAATGTTGTATATTATTATTATTATTATTACAATGCAAGATACTATTGTACAAGTTTCGATAAAAAGTAGTCTTCTAACTCATTCGCCGACGAATATTTCATTTCGCAGAAGTGGTAAGGCACTCCTGTTTAATGGAACTTGGACAGTTGCTGGATGGGTGCACTCATTTCTGATTAGTCATAGTAGAGGGACCAGACCAAAGAGATTGTTTGTTTATTTGTTTGCTTGTTTGAGTAGTTTTACGTTTGCATCACTACCGAGATTTGTCCTATCACAAAGAGGCAGGTACAAAGCCATACCTTGTCTCCGGCCGCATGCAAACATGCACGCTTACAAAACACACGTGTACGTGCGTTTTTAAATGACCTTAGCTGTAAATTGGACATTAAACAAATCAAAACCAAACCGCTACCGAAGATAAAAAAAAACTGAGTAGAAGGGTTCAGATTATGTAGTGAAGGGATAGAAATGAATACAGACTAGAGGGCCCGTCTATTCTTTAAGTACCGATTTATCATTGCAAGTTATGTCAGACGATTCCTAGTCCTAATGTTTGCTTTATCCAAACTCTGTTTGAGCTGAAGACACGTGTCGCTAAAGTCACATTTCAAAGTATGTCTCAACGTCTGATAAAGAGTTTTTAATTCTCATGACCAAAATAAACCTAACTTTAACATCTGGATCGGCAGTTTCGTGGCTACTCTACTACAAAAGACTCAGATGGACTTTTATCGTGCAAAGTTTAACAGTTTGCACACGAGCGACGATTTGCAGTCCCTACCGACGGACTATGGATTAGTGGTAAGTGTTTAGAGTCGTTGAGGTGCTAGTTTGAGTTGTTCTGTTAACATACAGAAATCAAACGATCCTCTTTAAACCTAGTTAATTTCCTGTGTATCATTGATACACAGGAAATTTACTGTATGGATCAAGTTTTGCATAAACGGCACATTGAAATTGCACTCAGCTATCAAAATGTTGTATTTTAATGGATAATGACATTCATGACAATATTTAATAAGGTTTGTCTTTCGTATGTAAAAAGTAACCATGTGTGATTTATGTAAAGCCTATGCGCAGTCGCAAGAGAACGTTCCTCTCTGAAGTATGATTTGCAGAACACTTAAACGTTTATTCGTTTTGATACTGTTATTGGACACAATATATATAAAATCGTTGGATGCAATTCAGCTTTTTTTGTAATAAAATATTTCAATATATTCAACATTAACCACCGATTTTGATAAATTATTGAAAGAAATTAGTCAAGGTCTTCATATGGGCCAACATATTTGTAATTAAATTCTGTTGTCCTGCAGCCTTAACCATTATGCGTAACAATCGGTAAATGTAAAATGTTTGAGTACAAAATGTTTAGAACTTTGTCAATGCTCGCCTAGAAGCATCGTCAGATTTTGAAATCGGACCTTATTTTATAAACGAACTATTCTGGTCCAACCGTTTGGTTTGCGATAAACGAAAGCGGCTTTGGAGTTGTCTCCCTTCGAATATATTGAAACAAGGTTTAAATTTTCGGAAAACATACGTTAAAAATAAAATCCTATTTGGACATCACAAGATGACGATCAATGATAATCAAGTCTACCAAGTGTAAGGTGGATTTGTCAGAATGTGAGGGAGGAGAGATCCGACCATAACATCAATGTCAAAATATTCACATATATTATCTGTTTGTTGATTCGTTTTAGGTGTTACATTGTAGAACGTACTGCATGTGTGTAATGCATGTGTACTTGAGACGGTATGTGCTATTGCTTCGCAGATTTGATGCCAATTTTGGAGTGCTGCCTCACTGAAAAAAAAACCATGCTAAAGCCACCCAGCACTGTATTCCACCTTTCACATTATACTGACAACGGCTCTTATTATCAAATCTAGATTGACGACATTGACAGAGTGCTACACGCGTGCCGTTTTATTGGTCGTGTGAAAAAGAAATACAATACGCCCAGTATACCGACATACGTATAAACTCTTTACGGTCCAACAGTGAACATAGAAAACAATATAATAACAACTCTAAATTACCAATCGGGAAGTCAAAAGACATCCTTTTTCTTACTGTTTCCTTTCGATTGCATCCCTAAGTACCTTTTTATTATGACATAAGCAATGCAAGACTCTTAAAAACCCCAATAAACAATATGTACAGTGGATATGTGTGTAAGTTAATGGTAATATTTTGAATGAATCTGACATGCGTCTTTCAATGTACGTGTTTAGTTTGGCATTATACCGTAGTTCTCCGTGTTGTTGTCCTATAACACGAAACAGTATTGCAAAAAAAAAAAAAAAATATGAATGACGCGCGTTATGATTATCTGTCTGCATTCCTGTTCCTGTTATAGTACTGTAACATGGATCACAATGCTGTTTTATGCTTATATTTACATAGTTTTCTTTGTTTTTATATCTGAGTCCGCAGTGTTTTTACAAGAGGCAGAACAGCAGCCCATGGGATCACTAACGGAATGTTTTCTCGTGATTTTTCCAGTAAAAAATATAGTTCGTGGAAATAAACACAAAAGTATCGATTCAATTTACGTAATACGGTTGATCAATATATTTATTTCACATTTCATAAAAGTCTAACATAAATTGGTGAATAGCATTGCTTATCCGCTTGCTAGTGCGTAGGGAAATAGCTATCCAGTAGTACTTCGGTCCCGTGGAGATATCAATACGCCTGTGTTAGGGTCTCATAACACGCACCTGACCCTGGTAGTGTTACATGTATATAGTTGCAATGCAGAGCAAGTGTAAATATCACAAGATAAGTCTAGTTTAATTTTTGGTTAAAAGACTATAGGCAAATTGAATGGTCGTCATCATGATTGTTTATTGTTTTTGTATAATCATATACGAGTATCGATGTTTTGAACATGTTCACCGATGCGGCATATCATATCGTTTCGCTGTCACTGTCATCATTCTTAATTCTATTGTGCCCAGATTTTCATCATCGGTGATTTGGATGAAGCAGAGAACGCTTCCCTTCTTGAATGTTGAGTCTGATTTTCCTTGTACATTTCCAGGGTCTCTATGCATTTTCTCCTTTGATCGTATTGTATCTATCGTATTTATAACGGTTATGTTGACCAATCGATATTATGAAGATTTTAAAAGTTAATTTTAAACCTTTACGCTTAAAACTTTATATGGTGAAATATCGTCAGTGCCCTGAGAAGTTTGACAACGATTATTATTCGACTGTAATTCAATTATTTATGCCTCTTAAATCAACTGCTGAAGCGGTGTTTACTCGATTTCTCCAGTGATTTTCAACGTATCATCTTCACATTTCAAAGTAAGGTTAGTAACCATGAAAGCTCAAGCAAGCTTGTTAATAAGAAATACCCTTTTATCCGATTGCTTTCAAGTCCAAGTTTAAGTGAAGATTAATTACCATGAAAGTTTAGATAAATTCGATACCTACCATTTACTGACTAATTAACAGACATATGCCTCTTTAATCAAATGGCACACCATCTCGGAACGTTTACCCACATTTTCTGACTCTCATCACGGAGTTATGTCTCCTGAACAAAATGGAGAAACATAATTGGGACTTATTCCCCTTGGTTTCATTGATGAAGCACTACGTACATCCAAAGTTGTATAATTGCACTCATTGATCTAAATGTTTAATTATTTCTACTTTTACAACAATTGCCCCAAAGCCAATGACTTACGCAAACAGTTTCTCATTCAACGTGTTATGTACCGCTTTTTGGTAACCTTGTTAATATTCTGTATTGTACACTATTGAATATACTCGATATCAGTAGGTGAATTAAGCATTTGGTCACCTGTGAATATGAAACCGAATAATCTGTCACGCCGACGATTTTAAAAGTAAATTCATGACAACACAATTTATTTCCCATACATCAAGTTGAAACGTCTTTTATGTATTGTTTGTATTTTATATTTTGGTTTTGCATCGTTGAAAGGCTCGCCGACAGTTAAAGTCACTAATGGCCATACGGCATGTACAATCTGCCATACGTACAACTTCACAATATAACGCTTTTTCAACGCTTGTGATTGGCTGACGAGTTAGCACTCTCCATACAGGAATTTTACCTGTGATCAAATGACAATAAACCAGTCCTGTATAATATCAGTTCTGCCATCACAGTCAATCTTATATGTACACTTTCGCTTTTACGGTACCCATTACAATCGTTTGACGACGTAAAACGGTTAACGTTATAGTTCAACGACAGCACACATTGCATTGCTCTTAAATATCATATGAACTTAAATAAAGCCTTAAAATGATGTATCTATCCGAAAACTATCACTTACAATAATTTGTATATTTCGAAGGATAGACGGCTCATCAACAACGATTGCCTTTTATTTTATGGTTGAGACTTTTTACTTCGAGCGGTTTGTTTGGGGTTTAACATCTTCGCAAAAACCATGATCATAGGAGGACGGGAAGAGAAAGTAAAAATAAAGGAAAGAAAGGAAAAACCGAATACTGCAATGAAGCAACATATCAAAGTTGGTCTCTTGACTTCCATGTCTTCCTGGTAGAAGACAAGGAATAAAACTGCTGATTTTGCAGACTCCTATATAAGTCGCCTTTTACGATACATCGTCAATGTCCCATAAACATTAGACGATGAAGTAAACCCTGTCTCTTCAGGGGCCCCCATATTACGAATATGCAGTAGGATACAGCAGACCTAGCTTTCCTGAAGCCTGCATTTTGACACAACAAAATACAAAAATCAAATACAAATCCTTTTACGGTGCAAACCTTAAAAGAAAAATGTGCTGATTATTGCCGTTGAAACAGGCACGTCGGTTAATGGAATGACAATTCATAAAACAGATAGATATATTTTACTAATTGTATTTAAATTTGTTAACAAGTCCATGAAAAGAAAAAAAGAAAAGAAAAAGAAAACGTTTTCATATTAGGAGCATGGAAGCGTTTATCATAAATGTATCAAAATCTCTGATCATTCATATAAAATTGCTCCTCTGTAAATGAGGACTCATGCATGGCAACTAGGTGGATTTCCCTTTTCAGCAGATACGCAAGAGGATGTGATAAGTATGACCAGTACAGACCAGCATTCTCCCACCTGCAACATGTCAGACTAGAAACGTTTTTGTAACACTTTGAATCATTAGTTGCTGGTCTCGCGAGACCATCTTTGCTTTCGTTTATTTTGAATTGTAGATGGATTAACGTATATCAAATCTGTAAACGACAGTTCTGGGAGTTGAATGTTTTTTACACGGAAAGGACAGAGTAAGGAAGTGAGAAAAGAGAAGATATAAATCACAAATTCCAAATGTTCAACAATATGTGCCAACTGCTTTTGTCAGCATTTGTAATGATTGGGATGCAGAAAAGCCATTTAGATATTATGGATTCGGTCGGTGTTAAGTATGCATTATTGCCATTTCACTAATACAAAAACGCTGTTTCTGTAACATATAAATTCATAAATATTTTCCCAATTAGACCAGTGAGGATGCAGAGAGTTACGTGGCGAAAAATGAGTTGTAATATCCTTTCGTCTTTTCACCAATCAAACAAACTGAAATCGTAGGCAAGAAACTTAGCACACAGGCTGGCTTGATTTTGGGCTTAGAGTTTTTGTAACAGCTAGGGTCATATGAAGAAGACAAGGACAAAGTCCTAAGTGTTGCTACGGGGACACTTGATCAAATTTGGTTTCTGCCATGTCCTCTTAATAGGATACAAAAAAGAAAAACAGCACGTAAATTTTAATTAAAAATAACGTCGAGAAAGCGAATAAAGTATAACAAAGAAAAGTGGACAATTATTTTCAAGTAGAAGTTTTAATGAAAGTTTTTGAAAACATACATCTATGTAAGGGTTTAACAAATGTTCGCTACTGCCTGATTCATATGAGGACAGTGATTATGTTTTAAAATAAACCTTGATAATTGTTGTGTATGGTGCAGTATCTGCTTAAGGGAACGATTGACTGACCGATTATTCATTTTTCATAGCTGTAAATCATATTTAGACCAAAATCTCCTCGATCTGTTGCAGCATTCTGCTGCCAATTTTGGTCGAAAAGCTGTGTATAGTTTGGATGAAATACCGATTGGGAAGCTTGATTTTCTGGATTTGATTTTAACTGGTCAGCAATCTATAACATAATTTTGTTTTTCTATCACTCATAACTAAGTGACAGTTCAGTTGTTCAACGCAGAGGCGTGCGGCTGATGATGTGCAAAAAGAACCTAAAACGAGACGAAGCCCCGACTGTAACCTAGGTCAAGCACCTGCAAATATGACTTGCGAGCTGACTCATATATATACTAGAACCAAAGTCAAGCTTTGACCAGACAAGTGAACGATATGGACACAGCAGCACCTCGCGGTAAGTTTCCCATCTGCATGGGATAGTACTGTTAAAATATTTTAAGTTTTTGAAAATGCATCTTTTAAATATTTGACATGGGACAAAAAAGAAAGATACTTTTTAGTCGAAAATGAATACAAATTTTGATTCTTGCACAACTTTAATAATAATTCCGTCTAGAGTTAAACAGAAATTTTTGTGTAATTTTCGGAGTTTGCAGGAGTGCATGCATACTGTTTTTGATTTAGAGAATTTAAAACCAATTTCACTTGCCCATAACTATAGTTTGTTAAAAAACAGCTACAGTTGCCCATTTATAGTGTACATATGTTTTGATCTAAAACAAATACGAAATCATCGACAAAAAGAGATCCTTCAGTCGACGGCCCAAGACATTTAACTAGGAATTTATTCCGGAAAGTGTAACAGAAAGTATACTCCCTTGAGGTATACCCATTACCTGCTTGGTTATGTCGGAAAAACTGGTACCTACACGGACTTTATATAAGTGGCTTTTCGACAGAAAGTTTTCTATAAAAAATTGGTTGAGATTTTCATGATACCGTACGGGCATATGGTATCATATGCTTTTTCTAGATAAGAAAAAAGATAGAAACTAAATGCTTCATTTTTGCGAAATTACCACGGATATGAGTTTCAAGTCTAACTAGATGATCGGTTGTGCTCCTTTTTATGTCGAAAACCGCTTCGTAACGGAGAGAGAATCTCTTTGGATTCCAAGTACCACATAAATCTGGAGTTGAACATTCTCTCCAGAATTTTACATAGACAACTAATAAGGGAGATAGGACGATAGTTTGTAGAATTAATTATATCTTTTCTTGGTTTTGGAATGGGAATCACTGTTGCCTCCTTATAGAACTCGGGAATTTGGCCAAACGCTATCAATGTTTTCTTTTCTTATTCGACATCAAACATAGTCGCCTATGCCTTTGATTCATTAAAATTTCGATACTGTTCGATACTTAGCTCCAGTTTGTCACATACATGATCCATGGCACCCGAATCTCTAGTAATGCATTATTTGCGGCTAAAAGGATAGTTTGAGCGACTTCTATAATTGTTCTAATTACAATTACTACTCGTAAATCTAAGAAAAGCGAATTAAATTTTAACTGCTGCACCTATTGCAAACCATGGGATATTTATATTCTAATTTCTTATTAATCTACTATTTCCTTACACATAACATAGCACTGCATCGCTTTTAAAATTGGCATTGATCGCAAAAGATTTTGTTTTGTTTGCATTCATGTACATTGCATTTGGTATCAGCATAGTGCTGGATGCGGTTAATCATTTTATTGCAGATTTGACGCAATTATTGATTCTGAACCCGAACGGAGGTACCATACTAACTTGTTACAATTATAGGTACATATGTACCTGATGCTCTTAACTTGACTTCGAGCTTTGGACGGGTGGCGGTTTTTGGACTGGTTAGAAAATGGTAAGTGAAACATGACAGACAAGTGGAATGCCATGCCAAGCGTACTAGATGTCATTAAGATACTTCTTTGATTGGTCATTGGTTGACCCCATTATTTATTAACACCAGCTTTGCTTGACATTGTTTGTTGTAATTACAACATTTTTAAACACTATAGAAATACAACCAAATAATAGTTGTATGATCATTGAGACAATTACGTATATGTGTGTCCATCATACCATATGATCAAGTACCAAGAACTTAAAAACAGCTGTAATCATTGATAGCCTTTTCTTTGATTCCAAATTTTGGATTCCCCTAAAGTTTCGTATTCCTTCACATGTCCAACGGCAAATCAAAACACGCGAGGTCATTAGGACTATTACATGATTGATAAAAATATATGTGAAATGAAAATGACATCAAACAAACGAAAAGGTAGAAGGCAAACGTCAACATAAAGTTAATGAAGAAAGCGGCATGAGAATTTGGTTGAGAAGTTGCCAACGGCTAAATCAGTATATACAATACGACAGCAATGCTATCATGTATGCGTAGCAAATTGATAAATACAAATCGAAACATTAAAGCATTTTAACTTCATTAGTACAAGTGCATGTTCAGCGGCATTTAATTTGACATCACTATATTGAACAAAACGCTGTAAATACTGTTTATTGCATGCCTTGAATGCACATAAATCCAATTATGCCGTATACACGATGATAAGAATACGGGAAACTAGGTCACGCAAGCTAATATTAAGAGTTTGCATTGATGTGTAGAACGAAATAAAATGTCTGAGATAAAAGTAATAAAACGATTAAATTGTTCTCCTTGGCTGTTATTAGTCCATACCAGAGAACATTGTTTAGACATAAAACAAATGAAAGCCTACAATCAGCGGAATGCAATGGTTGATTACAAGACTAGGACGGACTAAACATAGTCGTTAGGCTAGCGGAGACTTCCATATTATAGCTCTGATGCTCACTTAATATACGGGTCTTTGGTTGTGTTTCAATAAATGTTGCATTTGAGTTAACGTACTTTACAGCCTTTGATTCTATCTCATGTCGTTAGATTCGATGACAAATAATACCGTGATCAACGTGCAAGCATTTCCTGAGCGTACAGAAATGTCAAAAACATGTTGGATTGTTCTTCATCAATATTATTAGGAAGATTGTTCATATAGGGATTTAACTACTGTAGCAAGCGAAAGGTATCTTTATTCGTTTGGGATTTTGACGTCCTCCTAACAGCCAGGGTACTATTGGGCTGAAATAGAAGGTAGAAAGAAAAAAGGAGAGGGGAAAGATATGAAACTTAAATATCCAAAGTGTTACTAGAGGGGCAGCAGGTCAATTTTGGTTCCTTCTATATCCATTTTGTATACACACAGAACATAGAAGAAAAGCCAGAATGTGCAGAGTGCCCTACATAAGTCGTCTTTTACGATTCACATGTAGCGGTATTCATCCCCATGCAATGGGATGCAGCAGATGTTGTAGGGTCTCCTGAATAACTTGTCTCTTCACGATACCGATAACGGGGATGGATGATGATTGTTCGATGATGTATACCCTCATTTTGCCAGGTAGACAATTCTTCGCCAAGTCTTAATACTTTAAGTACGCAACATTGAAACACTGTCGATCACATAGAGCATCAATATTTCAATACAGACACGTATGTATCACATGCACTATACTGAATAATGATATTTATATCATAGATCAAGGTAAGTCAAATTCCACCAATCTTTTCTTGGTTGCCACACTATTCATTGGCTGATTAGGATACTGTCTTTTCCGTATGACAAGAACGCATCATATTTTTGCCTTCAATCCATGTTGTCGTTGCAGTAAGACTTGTAAACTTACGATAAGTTGTTGGCTGGTTGTATAGGGTTTCACGTCCTATTTACAGCTTATGTTTATGCATGAAAGCATAATTATTGGCGACAGACGCCTGCTTTAGAGTTTTCTCTCACTGAAATACTATGCCGAAGGAACCTTACACAATATTGCCGTTATCCTAAATGATGAACGTTAAATGGGGAATAACAATTTCCTTGATATGTCCCGGCCTAGGGACTAAGATATGTACAAAAAGTCAATCTTCTGTCTTGGAACGACTATGGCCCTGGAGACGGGCCACCGGGCAAGTAAGGTGGCTAGACGTAACCTTTTGAAAAAATCGACATTCAAACAAAAGGTATTCAAGAGTAGTAAGTAACTTAATTTCTGTTTCTTTATAATGTAAACATTTGACCAACAGACGCTGTCCCAAGCAAACATACGTTTAGGGACCTCTGTAGATCTTTGCGTGGTGTAAACCGTATGGGGTACATCATTTCTTCTGTTACGTATCGCACACATATGTGTTTCTGCTATACACCAACAGTAAGTCTCAAGCACATATACATGCATATATCATACACACGGATACCTTTCCTTAAATAACCCTAGGTCGTTACATGCTTTATAGAACAAAAGGTAATCACACTCTTAAATATTTCATAAGCAAAGCATGTAAAATGAGCTTCTATTTATGTAACAACATAGATGACAACAGCTTTTTAAAAATATACAAAAAGTACTACGTACCCAAGTTCTCTTCGCCGTAAACATTAACGAGTTTAAATATTAATAAAACACCGTGTGTAAATTTTCTCCAAAAGAGCGTAATATAATGTATACAGCTTAATATCAGTATTTGTTATTGGGTTTATCTTCTTATCAATATAAGGTCCTGCCACCATGTATTTTTGTGGTGGCAGTCTGTTTATGTTATTGCCTACTTGTGATGGAGTGGATCTGATTCTGACTTTAGAGTGCTACCGTACTGAGTGCAAATGTACCATAACCATATAGTGACCACAGATAAACTAGTTGTTGCAATAAGCAATGTTTATTGCTAGACACCATTTAAATATTGTTGGTTTTGTTTCCGTAAATATGATTAAGGAAACTGGTACAGTACCACAAACTCAAACAATATTTATTTGAGTCCTTTTAAAAAGAATTATTCAATGAATAACACGCTACCATTTCTTTGACTGAATTACATTTGTCCAACATTAGCAAGTATAAAAATAAAATTATAAATGAAGCAGACAATTGCAGGACTTGAGCTTAACACCTCTACATTCGGCAGGTTCTTTTCTGAATTGGAGTTGTTAAAAAAAATTGGAATATTTTAATAGACAACCATTAAGAAACAGAAAAATTCAGGGGTCGAGTTTTAGACCTCTACAAATGATTATCACATGCTGAACAGCCCATCAATATTGGAGAGGTAATTATTGCCAACAAAAGCAACTCCAAGCAAAAATCGATATGAAATAAACGTAAAATTAAAAGACAAACCTGAACATGATAATTGAAAGTGGCTATGATGACTAATTTTTTTTTATTTAAAAACTTCTAATTACAGAAAGTTTAAAAATGTAAGGACACTTATTGTTTGGTAAAGAGGTTTAAAACATTTAACGTCATTATAGAAATTTTCCGAGCTGCCTGGAGATTGACGCAAATCTAATAACAACTGTTTAACTGATAATGGTTGTTGGCATGTGATGCATTGGAACTGGTCTTCACGTTTCAAAAAATATCAATGGGTAATTGGCGCCAAATACCTGTTCACTATCTTGTATTCCCAGGGGCCGCGGTGGATAAGTGGTTAAGGCGTCTGGAATTCTGCTAACAATAGCCCTCAAACCACTGGATCGCGGGTCCGAGACCTACGTGGGGCAGTCGCCAGGTACATGGCGTTGGTCGGTGGTTTCGAGAGATTCGGCTTTCCTCCACATGGCACGTCCTTAATTGACCAAAGCTGTAAGACGTAAAACGCAAACAGATCAAACAGACCCGGGAAGACAGCATAATAAAATATGACATTATTAAGGTAATATTAGGGAATAACGATATTTTTGTCGAGTCGCAAAGCCTACGTTTGACCATTGTTGCCAATTCGAAACAACAGTGTTCTTTAACAGCAGGAAAATGAGTCGAAGTCATATGCCAAAACGTCTGAATAAATGAACTCATTGCAATACCAACTGATGCAGTAGCTATTTTACCACAAGTTAAGTAAGCATATTTTTATAAAATAAAAAAAAAGTTTATGCTGCTGAATATTTAAGAACTGTTTTGTATAAATATCTATAAATGTGTAATATAAGTCCCTCTAGAAACGCTGTTCTTCATAGATTTGCAGAAAACGTCATTTAGATGAATCATACTCAAAACCAGTCCGAATTAAAGATTTTTCAAAATCCAAACTTACCACAAAAACGTTAATGTAAAAAGATATTTTTTAGATTTTCTCTCTACTCCCTAAAAACTTCATTTTATTGTATTTTACTGTTTCTATTCTCTTATTTTTGGCGCTTTTCATGGCAATAACTCACATTTGGCTTTAGTGTTAGAAAGAAAGGTATATTAAGAATAATTTAACGACTTTCCTGTTTGTGAGCTATGTACGCGTGAATGTACCTAGATGTAGTGGGAGCGGCAAATTGGTGTATTTGGCATCATTGGTCAATAAAATGAGCGGCAACGTCAATGGTCAGGAATAAAAATTAAAAATTCAAACAAACGTTGATTAACAATTCAGATGTGCAAAAGGTAGATCAGACAACACATAAATCATAATAGCTTATAATATGGTAACGACAACCAATATGTTATATTGTATCGTCAATATCATATTGTTTATCGCACAGAAAGTGTACACATAAATTACCCACAGAGGATTTCGTTTGAAATGATCGGTGCATTCAGTCATACAATGTATGACTTAATTGTTGATCACACATGCATGACAAGAAGGCTGGTCTTCCATGCGTAAAATGCAACCATGCGTTATGTACACGTAGGTATTGTCTACGCGCAGTCGCGAGAAGACAAACTCCTCTCCACGGTCTGCTTTATTTGTTTAATGAAATGTAAATACAATTTGTTGTGCTTGTGACCAACAATTTGATCGAGAGCGCCGATAAACAAAAACAAATCAATGTAATAACAATTTCGACACATTTGTTAAATACAGTTAATGTGCCCTTACAGTATGAATAATTACATACAATTATTGTACAAAAAAGATGTGAAATCAATACTTAAAAAGGATTAGTTTGCTTTGTTGATTTTCATTTTTCAATTTGATTACTTTTAAGATAAAGCTTAATCTCAAATTGTTAATGGGCTGGAAGATTATAGAAAAAGTGAAATACATCCGGAAAATGTACGGGTTACGTCCCCTAGTAAATGAATCGCTTGTTTGTACCTAAAAATGAATATGATATAGAACGTGGAGAAAATGTCGATCTGTTAAAACACATAACACGGGTTAATATATTGACAAGACAATGTCCCGTTCCTGTATCTGCAAGCATTTAAAGCCTTTAAATGATCTTGGCCACCGCTTTAACTCCCGTGAGCCCTCATACTTGGTTTTGTGATATAGATATATCAATACTAAGGAACTGATCAAGATATGTTGCGTATCGCCAGACTTTGCACTCGGGGGAACTTCGATGTCCAGACCTGGTCAAAATATAATTGATGATCTGTTTGATAGTAGTAACGTGAATCTTGATGATAAACATGAGGTTATTTCCCTAAGTGAACGCAGACTAGATGCCGAGGTCACTACTGTTTGACAAATCACGATTTTGAACTCGCATTTATCATCACACGTGATTGTCAATAATACACGTGAGCATTGTTTTTCATTCGGTCCATATAAAGTCATGCAATGCTTTACGAAGCAATGCTTATTTCAACAATCGATATCGTCACGAAAGAAACATGTATTGACGTTCTTAGCCTGAAGACAACCCATCATATTTTTTTCTCAAAAGATGTACAGTCATGGATTTTTCTTTTCAGCTCTTTCTTCTTTCACAAATTCGTTATTTAAGGATCATCATATAAAATAGTGTTTCGGTTTTATTGGATTGTGCGACCTTATAAGACGTGTCTCCATGGATGAGATTTAAACATTCGTGCTGTAAACGGTATGCTGGCGTATTTGTCTCAATGCAATATACCCGATTTGATGCCGAATTCAGAGTGTAACACTGCAGTCACAAAATAAGAGGCACATGGGACCTTGACGGTCACCTGAATGAGGTTGACAGATGATGTAAAGTGTGAAACCAATAACTCGTGATATTTGGCTTCCATTTTACCTTCAATTAGGAAGTTTATGACATTGCTAAATGCAATTGATTAAATTCACGGATCACAAATACAAATGTAGAAAGATAACGGAAAGACAGATAGATGGGAATAGATTATTTAATAAATGAAATAATTGAATAGTGTTTAAAAAGCACCTAAAAACCTACCGATATTTGGCTTTTTGAACATATTGAAAGCGAATAC
>JAULCA010191049.1:0-14346 GCA_032360845.1 Crassadoma gigantea | reverse complement strand
CCCACACACACACCCTCACCCTCACACACACACACACACACAAACATATTCATGAGGTGTATGCCATGCGTATAATTATTTCATACATTTTTGATTGTTACGTATGGAATTGAATCGATTGCATATGTTCTCCGCCATTAATATTGTACGCGATATTTTTAAGGTATTGTGCAATATGTATATTTGTATACGTCTATATGCAATATGCAAATTAGTTAATACATTTGAATAAAATTAAATTGAGGTTGGAGTCATGCTTGAGCGAGCACTACAATCATGATGGATGGTAATTTTGTGAATCGAGCGAGACGTTACCTCATGAACGACGGATAAGTAGGCGTATGAATGCGAAAAAAAACCCTTTTTTAAAGAAACAGAAATCATGTCCACGAAAGGAAAATACATTTTGCATGCATAGAGGAGATGGACAAAATACCTGGTACCAAGCATGTTTTGTATACCAATTAGAAATTAGATAGTGGGCGTTAGGAAGTAAGGTGAGATTGACTTTTCGACATTGATCTCTTCAACCTTCCTGTATGTATATTGGAACTGTAAAATATGTGCACTGATACGGTTGTCTTACAAGCATCAGCTGTGCGGAATTTCCCTTTTGCTCAGCGTTAGAGCATCGGGCTGGATAGCCAAGGGTCGCGGGTTCGAGCCCCCAGATACGGAACTATCTTTATCACTATTTCTCGTCCTACTAAACAGTACCATCATTGTAGTGGCCTTTTTGCCAAGAGTTATCACTCTGTACGTATTAAGGTAGGTCCAAACATCCAAACTTTAATGAACTCTCGGAGATCTGTGATGTATACATGATAACATCTGTCGATGATAATTTCGCGAATCCATTCCTTGGCGAGTACAAATCGTTTCACGCCGAAACTTTATCGAAAAAAATGACCCGTAAATGCTCTCAAACGATATTCACTAGCTACAAGCTATGTTCAATAAACAAGGAAAATCCACTTACATAAACAAATAAAAAAAGTATATTTTATTTAAAAGTAACAAAGGTCAGAATCTATATGAAAGTACGTGTATAATATATATATGTATATCTATAAGAGGTTCATCAAACATTTAAAAGACTGACACCTCTCTCACTTTACAAACATTTTAACTAATTGAGCTATATCTTGTAAAGTGAGTATTTATGTCTCGCGAAATGTCAGAGAATATCCGTAGTTAGGTATACATGTCGCGGGAACAACAACTCATAACACTAAGAAAGGAAATGTGCAACGTTTTACAAATTTCCTCGAGTAAACACTAGTATTGGTACTAAAAACGTCTCAGTATGTTGACAGCACTTGGTATGTATCTCAGCTGGAACTGCCATTTCTTCTCTTATTATATGTGAAAGGCTCCGTGATTTAACACCCTAAACTAAACAGTCGTGTACAACGCATATGACAAACTTATCCAGACTTGAAAAGCAAGATGGCGACTTGTCCGTAGTAGAAGTAAATGAAATGCTTGGTCTCGTGTGTAACGTAACTTCCGAAGTTACGTCCCACAATGCAATGCCAGGTAGGATTGAATTTTTTATCGAATTCCTTCTTGATGTAAGCTGCAATGTCCTTCTCAATGTTGTACTTCTCAAGAGCGAGTTTTGAACATTCGACCGCATCTTGCTGCATATCCTCCGACATGTCAGCGTTTTTGATGACGGCCCTCTTCTCGGAAGTCATATTTGCCGACCTGTAAAAGTAATAACCATTATTTACTTATTGTAATATCTGAGCCAATTCCGTCAAGACTCGGGAATGATTCTAAAACTTTAGGGAATTGACCGAGATGGTGGTTTTGTGTTAATGGCACCACACGATGTACAATGTATGATGTCAGCTGCTTTTTACGTCACCGTTTCAACCCTGCTAATCTGTGATTATTTCAATTTACCACCTCTTTTACAACGTAGAATATATTTAGATCAATCGTTCCTTTATAAGTGTTCCTAGCCACGCCCCTGATGGTCTATGATGTAACTTGATAATTATGTCACTGAAATGATCAAAAATAATTTCTCTTGTTTTAGCTGTTTAAAGCACCTGTAACACAATTACGTTAAATGTTTTATCTATGGAATTGTAAAGCTTTACTGCTGTTTTTCTTTATAAGATGGTGTACAATCCTGAAAGAATGGATATAATTAAAAACGGGGGGATGCAATAACGGAATTTTATTGAATGATCCTTTATATAATGATATGCGAGCCCTTTTTTGATAAAAAGTGTTTATGAATCTTACCAAACTTGTGTCGCTCACCTCGATATGTAAACACCTATAATTATTGTTAATAGAATTAATATTACGAATATTTCCCCCTTTTAGGGCACACTTCTTAATACTGAAGAGCTCAACAACATCCCTCCTTTATATATATTAAAACATTTCGATCGTAGATATTATCCAGGGATCAAGTCCTCAGGTAAAGTCCCTGACCACGGAGAGTCTTTCATAGTAAGATTGTGTTTGTCAACAGCTTCATGTCGAGCAATAAAATATGTTATTAGGTAGGAATCTCGACAATCACATCTTGATGATCTAAGTATAGCGTCTCGTGACAGCATGAATGTATGTGTTCATAATGCAAAGCATCGTACTATACATCGTTGGATTGGCAATTTTCATGTTTTGACCCAGAGAGGACATGCTTATGTAAGTCTCTTGGGTAGGACCAAACCTGGAAGCATAAATGTTATTATATTGCTTGTCCCCTATGGCATACCAATGGTTTGTGACTGTAGATCTCATGTTTCGGTTCTTAAGATATTATGATGTTTCATGTATTCAAAAAACTCAATGTGACCTTTAAAGTAGGTCAATTTCGAGTTATTGAACACCCCTTCAAAGGAATTGAGTAGACAAGTATCACGACAATGGACCTTAAAGATCTTCATAAGGTTTTAAAGGATATCAACACATTATACATCATACTCACCTTTTATGCCAACCAGCGCCCTACGATGACCTTTGAAAGTGACACAAAATATTTAAAAAAAACAAGAGAAACTACATTTTACTGTAAGTTCACAGGTACTTCGTGCAAGGTGAGTTAAAATTTGTAAGGAAGTCTATGGATCGTCTTGATGAAACGCTCATAACTTATGTGACAATTGATGGAAAATATTCAAATAAGGAAATATTTTAGTACATGTATATAAATGAGCAAACCTGTATATACCGTGATTTCGCTATTACAAATCTCTTTTTAAAATAATGCTGTAAAATTTGAATAGTATTCAATAACGTTACGTACGGCAGTAAAATCTCGATATAATGTCATTCTTTCGTTAAATTTACCTTCTTTAAAGCTCCCTTTACAGCTGACACACATATTTAAACGTACCATTTCTGTTTTCCTAAATAGTTCCTTATATACTTCTCTCTGTATATCGCCAGTTTTTTTATAACGCCAAAATGTCGCTGTGTTAATCGTGTCAATACAACAGTTATTGCGGCAGTATAACGACATAAAGAAGATTAACTGTATAATAAACAATTCAGGAATTACAGAACATAAGCTTACCGTAAGATCTACAATAGTATTCCAAACACAGGTGGTAGTACAGTAATATATTTTATCCCACACCTGTCACCTTCTTGTTATGGTTGTTATCAATGATGATATGATGCATTTCGTACCATGCAGAAAGTCACTTACTTCCATTGGCTGTTCGATTGTCATTCATATGTCAACATTACAGATCGTTTCTTCGGTTCGTATATCAGCCCATAATGCTTCAGTCAGAGTGAGCAGACGATCTTGTAAAATGAATTTTTGATGTCGCTAGGTGAAATTCAACCTCAAACAACATGTATAATTTGTAATATTCCTTTCATTTTCTTTTAATTTAAAAAAAAAAAAAATTTTGGACGGAAATGTCTAAAAATCGACAAGAGTGGACATTCTAAATTGACTCTATTTTAATAAAAAAGAAACAAATTTGAATATATTTCAATGAGAGCGCTAACAGCGAGTACAATAAATATGCATATGGTGTTCAGACGAGCGTGACTAGGCAACTAGTACGTTATAACATTCAGCCAACTTCCCCCGAGATCTTCCTGTAGTAGAAGTAGTAAACCTCAACCAACATGTGTAGTTAGTAATATTCCTTTCATTAATTCTGATTATTTTTTTAACTAAAATGTCTTATAACCGAAGAGATGAACATTACGAAATTGACTGTATTATAAAAAACTAATTTAAATATATTTAACTGAGATCGCTAGCAGCGATTACAATAAACATGCATACGGTGTTTAGACGAGCGTGACTAGACAACTAGTACGTTATACACACTTAGCAACAGAAAACAAAATAACATTCAGCCAACTTTCCCCGAGATCTTCATGTAGTAGTCGTTTTCACCACTGCCGTATTAATCTACAAACAAAAATGTAAACGCCTGATAACTGAATCTGTGTTTTGTCCTTGTCAGAATTATCACCTCGGCTATGCCTATAAGGGACATGTGCAACATTCTGCATCGTACACATAAACAAAGGTGTGTCTGTGTGATGTACATAGCTGCTGGTCTGATATACACATACGCTACGCTTGCTTTGGTGTTATCTTAGTATCCTACATGATGTGTAGAAAAATATTGTTAAGCTTTTAACCCATTACATTCAATGTTCGGGCTGCATTTAAGGTTTGATCTTCATTTTAACGACGTATATGGTAGTATGAACGCAACTGGCAACGTACATATGCTATAGGTTAGCGCGTCATAGGATTATGTTCGTTGCCAACTGCTTTCATATACTACCGTCAATCCTTATATATGCTTTACAGTCGAAGCGGGTTGTTTCGATGGTTACTACGGTAGAACACTACAATGAACAATATGGTGGAAAATGAATCGGACTACACACATGTATCATACTGAAGTATCAGGGTTCTGAATTGCATGGTTCTTTTGAAAAAGTTGCTTAACGCTTTAGCCTGTTTAACCCTAGAAACGTTAAAAGTACAGAATTGTGAACCAATGTCATTTCATTTATATTAAACTGTTTTGACTCTATCGCAGGTATCATTTAGCCAATTAGTGTAATCATCAGCCTTATGAATTTTATAAATGGATTTTAAAACGTTTTACCCATTACCGCCCATTTTAACATTTCACCCAATGCAGCTTTCAATAGGTGTCATTAGACCTAAACAAATTGTATAAGAAAAATAACTATATTGCTGGTCTTTATAACATACTAAACTACAATTGCTCTTTACCGTATGGTTCCACAGAAAATGTTACTGGACGTTTTTACCATTGTTGTCTCTTGTGAGCTTGAATGTATGTCAAGGTCACAATAACAACACTTTCTCCTAAGTTAACACATTGTTGTTATGACATCCATTGTTTTATCTGTTCATTATATAGACTATTAGTACTGTTATTTGCATAACTGTCCAATATGTTACAAAAATGCCCACTGAGTTCATTAAACTGTCCAATGTTTTAATATTGTGCAGTTTTGTAAAAATAACGGACACGTTTTTGGACCAGTTTAAGTAGAACATAGAAACTGGAGCATGACAATATGGTGGATTCACTGAACACCAACTCTGCTTAAAAAAACATGTTTACAGACGTGGTCAGTTGTGATGATAGTGAGTTATAGTCTATTGCAGAAATGGTGTACAGGTAATCAACTCCTGATAACTTAAACTTAAATATCGTATATGTAACATTTAAAAGGGATATTGGTTTCCAGTACTTTAAAAACATGTTATGTTTCCTTGTCTTTGGATAACAGATAATTGTCCTTTTATAAAACCAAAATTGATAAACCGTACTATAAAATCACTGTTTCCAAAATCATTTAAAAACTCTTACTGTAAACCTATCTGAACATTGATTGTTATTATTTTTCATATTTCTCATAATTAGTGCTGCTTCCTGTACAGTAATTTTGCCCTCTAATCGTTATGATCCTGACATATTAAGCTTTGAAATATCATGATATTTTATTGACTTTAGTATCATATCTACAAAATGAGTTGACATTCTTAGTTGAAACAGGCTTTGACGAAACTTCAAAGGATTTCCTAAATAAACATCCACCTTTCAACTTTCAAGAGTTGGTGTTTGGGGAATGAGCCGACAATTTATCCATCAGAATTCAATTTCATTACTGAAATGATACACAAGGGTGATCAATCCACTGGCTATATACAGGTAATTCCACTGTTACAGATACAATGTACTCCCATTAAGAATATTATGGTATATGACACCTCACCCGCGCTAACAGATAACTCCTTATTATTAGTACTACTGGAGTCAGCAAGGTGGTTTATTATTTAACTTTATTTACTTTAAGCTCATGAATTTCTAGTATATAGGACATCGGTCTGGAAGTGTTTTCATAGGCCCTTTTAACTTTTGGTGTCCCCTTACCCAGTTGATACAATAATGTGTTTTAAAATAAAATTCTGGTGTGTCTGTCCCCAACACACCCTTCACCCTCATCAACTGTCCTTGCTCTTCTGTTATAATTTCTGCCTGTTTTTTGTTTATTCCCAAACCTTGTTTTGCGAGTTTTTTTTTCATCCTGGCGTCTAGTACCCCTTTCAGTCCTGAAAACTCTGTATCATCAAATATATTCACAAAACGTCCATTTTGCCACAAATAATGTTGGTTTGATATACTTAATTCATAGTGTGTTTGGTCTGTACTCCTCACCATTCTTATTTCGTACTTCAGCTACAAAATAAGTCAGAGCTTCGTTAATATCGGAGAAAGGTAACTCCAGTAAGTTATTAGGAAAGTTGTTTTATTTTTCTTATTGTTGTTTTGGATTGTATCAGTCGCTGTTTTTTTTCATGAATCAAAACCTTTTAAAGCCCATGTCGTTTTTCCTGTGTTTACACATGATCCTCCCGCAACAGTTGTTTTCAAATCACCATACTGCATGGGAATTGCAAATCATTTACTTCCTATTGGGTTTATAACAGAAAACTGGGTCTAATGAGCTTGGGATCCTTCGAAATGTTTGCCAATTATATCTCATGTTAAACGACTTAGTCAAACGTTGACCTTTGAACATAACATGATATGCTATCAATTTAAATAAGACAATTACAACCGGTTAACATATCATAACCAACAATCACTGCTCTAGGACTTCAGGATTCTCTGGAAAAATGTTGCTTGATTATTTTTAAAAACAAATTTGACCTTTGCCAACTTTGAGATAGGTCATTGTCCTTATATGATGGAAGTTCAGTACCTCATTCAAAGTACCTAATGGCCTTATATGAAGGCTTCGTGGCATTGTAGAAGCTGTTCAAAAGTTAAAAGACACCTGTGACTGGTGGGTAAAAGACATAAAACACAAAAGAAAACACCATTGTTTACTCATAAACAAGCATGCTACTTATGTTATATAAAACAACACAATCGCATGCTCTAAAGCAACTTTACTACAAATAACAACAGGCCAAATGACCTACATCGCTTCCTGCTATTAATATCACAATTGTAATCCCAAAAGGAGGTCAAGTTCAAATATATTCATAACAGCTTTTGAAACAAGGTTTACACTGTCGACACCTTTGTGCCTTTGAAAGCCAGACAAGGCCATTCAGATGAAAAAAACTGGATTATACTCCGTCACAGCATGGAATTGGCTAATAATCATCCTCCTGGGCCTTTTGGTTATTAGGAAAAAAATGTCATAAACATTTTAACATTACAAAAACACTGGTAGCCCTTCTTCTCAGCATGCTACTGGTTATTTATTATAACAATGGGCGTTTGGGGTATTGGAAAGATGTTTGAACCATGTGCCTTTTGGTTATTCAAAAGAAGTTGTTTAGATATTTCTAACTGATATGACTAAAGTGACACTTGCAGTTGGTCCATGTCATTCATTTGAACAAAGTTGTAGCCACAGATCCTCCCAGCACGCTACTGGAACATTATCGCCACCCTGGGCTTTAGAGTTATTCAGAATAAGTTGTTTGAGGATTTTGCTTTTATCATTTGATCATTTTACCTTAAAAAGTGTCAATATCATTCATTTAAACAAACCTGATAGCCCTTCATCCCAGGACATTGCTGGCCAAGTGACATCATCAAAATATTTGGATATTCAAAAGGAATTATTTGAATTTTGTTTTTTTAACTATTTGACCTCAATACCTTAAAAGAGGGTCAAAGACACTAATTTTAACAAATTTTGGAATCTTTCAACCCATCCTGTTTTTTTTGTTTAGAAGAAAGCGTTTTACAACCTTTACTTTGATTTGACCCTTGTTACCTTAAATGTATGTCAAGGTCATTTACTACTAAAGGAAGCTTAATCAAAGTACTGTATCAAAGTAATGAACTGGTGGTATATCATCACCAAGGGTTTCTTAATTATGTAGAAGAAGTTGTTTTTATATATTTGACCCCTATGGCCTTGGAAGTAGGCGAAGGTAATTTAATTAGAGAAACTTTATAACTATGAATGTCATGTAACTACTGGACAACTATCTTTGCTCTGGGCCTCCTTGTTATTCAGAAGGAGTTGTTTAAAAACAATTTTTACGTATTTGATGCCTGAGACTTTGAAAGTAGATCAAGGTATTTTATTCGAGGCTAGGTTATAGCACCCATCACAGCATGCCACGGGCAAAATATCATATATGTCACTATATAGGTAAAGGGCATCCATTTGCTGATACTTAATTGCACTACAACCTAGGTACTAGGCGTTTAAGGTGGGTCAGGGTCCTTTTTTTTTGAGAAAATGTATAGCACCCAATTCAAGATACCTTCTAGTAAATCATGTCCTTAGACACTCCAGTTTATAAGAAAAAGTCTTTCAAAGAAAAAGTTGACGGATTACGGACAGCACAACATAACATAAGCTCATATTGTGAGCTAAAAATCAGAGTATCCTTACTACAAGTAGAAAAAGTACACACAAAACACTAAAGTAAAATCTCACACATTATACTGTTAATTTTAAAAGCTCTGTCCAAAGTCTTTGCGATTCTTCCGGGTCCATCTGAAGTCGTCACTGTTTTATCATCTTTACTGCAGATTATGTTTACTATGAGGAATTAAATATTAATAAATCTTGCTATGCCATCATAATCATTAGTTTTCATCCGTGATTCTAATTACATATTGCATCATGCACTTAATACTTCTAGGAAATTACACTACGGCATGTAACCAACATAAAATGAGACATCATATGAATATATGAGATCCACTTTAACACACCATGTGTTAAAGCTTGATTTTAGGAGGTGTTAAGCTTGCTTTGGTTCTGCATTTCTAATATCTGTTCATAGTGTTATATGATTTGAACATAATAGGTTTTAGGTCTTGCCACTCTGTTCACATGGCTACGCCATTCTTCGTATATAAAACATTACATTCCCCTTCATCTAGAGATGTTCTATACCGTATTCAGTCCAAATCCAAAATTCGTTACATGTAGCATTTCCTGTTCCACATACTGATATCAAATTCATGCAGTTTTCATCATTCCTCCCTGGACAAGTTGACAGGTGTTATACAAATGGGTTCTGCCTATGTTAAAGTGTTTCCTTCCAGTAGTGTAGTGATACGTTTTGGTACAATGGGGTTTTCGGTTTTGATAATTCCCTGTTCTAATGGCAACAAATAGTCGAAAATACAAAATTAGTCGTTTCTGGGAAATATGTTAGTAAGAAACAACTTAACAAAACTTTCCTTTTATATTAAGCTAGTCGCCATGCAGTGATTTTGACTTTTAGGATAAATTTCATTTGAACATATTTCCGGCTATAATAGAAACAAATAGCTACACATACAAAATTTGTAGTGTTCGGTGAATAAGATCTTTTGAGGTAACTTAACAAATCTTATTATGTACATTGTTCTAGTTGTGAAGAAGTGCCTTATACTATGGGGTTTATTTTTTATTATTCTAGTCAGTTGTGTTAAAATGCATTATACTATAGGGGTGTTTCATTTTTAATATTTTCCCTGTTTCCTTAGAAACAAATAGCCAGAAATGCTTAATTTACGGCTTCCGGAGTATTACTCACAAACCATTCCTGGTAAATTTACATTTTTTTCTTTTTACATTTATCTAGTTGTAAAGTATTGCCTTTAACAATAAAGGTGTTTTTAAGTTTGAATTGACTTATCTACAAACCAGGAATAATATTGACCAATGCAATACCCTCAACAGATATTCATAAGCTAAGAGTCTTGCTCAATAAAGATGAAAATTCCACTTACAAAAACAAGAAAGTGTATTTTATTAAAAGCAACCAATGTAAGAATCTTTTGGAAAGTACGTGTACATTAAACATACATATATATAAATATATAAGGGACGTTAAGCAAAAGAAGTTTAAAAAGCAGACACCTCTCTCACTTTACAAACATTTTAACAAATTGATCAATATCTTGTAAAGTGAATATTAACATATATCTCGAACAATGTCAGAGAATATCCACAGTGAAGTATCATTTTTGCAAGAACAACAACTTTTATACTTAGGAAGGAAATGTGCAACTTGTTACAAATTTCCCCGAGATAAGAATTAGCATTTGTACCAAAAAGTCTCAAAACGGCACTTAGTGTGTATCTCAGCTGGAACTGCAATTAGTTTTCTTCTTATATATGAAATGCTCCGTCACTTTTGACGAGAATTCCGTGCTTTATTTAACACTCTCAAGTAAATTGTTCTGTACAATACACATAATAACCTTATCCAGACTTGAAAAGCAATATGGCGACTTGTCCGAGATAAAAATAGATGAAATGTTTTGTCTCGTGTGTAACGTAACTTCCGAAGTTACGTCCCACAATGCAATGCCAGGTAGGATTGAATTTTCTATCGAATTCCTTCTTTATGTAAGCTGCAATGTCCTTCTCAATGTTATACTTCTCAAGAGCGATTGTTGAACATTCGACCGCATCTTGCTGCATATCCTCCGACATGTCAGCGTTTTTGATGACGGCCCTTTTCTCGGAAGTCATATTTGCCGACCTGTAAAAGTAATAACCATCCTTAACCAATTGTAATATCTGGGTCAATTCCGTCAAGACTTGGAAGCGATTCCATGATGTATGATGTCAGCTGATTGTTACGTACCGTTACAACCCTGCTAAACTGTGATTATTTCAATCCCCGGGCCTTTTAAAACTTACAATGTATTTAGATCAATTTTTTTCTTTATTTTTTTCTTTTTTTAAGTAAATAGTATGTTCTACTGTCAATGTCTTATTAAACAAATCAATTTAATGGTAACAAATATATCTCCAAGTTCCAGCTGTACGGCGCTTTTATCCCTTCAAGAGTCGTATTGACGCAAGGGAAGACAGTGTGCTATTTTTGTGTTAAGCTTCCTCAATGTTCAGCCAGAAAGTTTTTTAAGCGGATCACTAAAAAACGTTTAAAACATAAATGAAACAGATTAGTTTTAATTCTCAACACATGCTCTCTAAGTATTTTGTGTATCATGTATGTATTGTTTGATAATTCTACATTTGGTTGTTGATACTGAAGTATGTAAGTATTTGCTATCAACCTGCCTAATTGCCTGTTAGATTTAGGTAATTAAATAACTTTCTTTTTGATGAACCAGTATAAAACAAAAATTAGACATTGTCAGACACGTAGCTGCCTAAATGATGGTACGCAGCAGGTAAATCCATTAAATTTTCGAACATATAAAACAAAACAAGACACTAATTTTACCCCCTTTCCCCCTCTATAAAGTCCATGCCCTTAACACGTTCATAGTCACGCCCCTGTTGATCGATGATGTCATTTGATTATTATGTCACTGAAATAATCAAACACTATTTCTGCTGTTTTAGCTGTTTAAAGCCCATTTAATACAATTATGTTAAATGTATGAGTTTTATCGATAGAATTGGAAATGCTTTATTGTTGTTTTTCTTGTGTTCATGAACGAAACATGTGCCGCTCACCTCGATATTTAATCAACCATGGCTAAATATTATTGATAGGATTATTATTACGAATATTTTAATGTATATATAATTCTTCGATTGTAGATATCATCCAGTGAGTACTCTCCAGGGGCATTCCTTGACAATGGACGTTTTTCATAGCAAAATTGTGTTTGTAAAGAGTTTCATGTCGAGCAATTGTTTAGGTCGTTATAAAGTAGGAATCTCGACCGTTTTCATTTGACAATCCAAGTTTATAGAAGCATAGTGTTTCGTAGCTGCAGGTTCCCACTGATTATGCGATAAAGTTCATTAATATGAGAAATAATATGGTATTTTATCGAAGGCGCCCTATTCTACCAAATAAGCATGACCAAGAAACTTAATGAAATTGAGAACTGAATGAGATGTTTGAAGCCTTAGCAAAATGTTAATGTTATATAAGTAATCAAATCACATCGCTTTTCCCCCATGACATACTAAAGGTTTATGGCTGTAGGTCTCATGGCTCGGTTCTTAAGATATTATGTTGTTCGATGTAAAGTACTGCACGTGACTTCTAAAGTAAGTCAATTTCGTGCACCCCTTTTAAACGTATCTAGTGGGCAAATACTACGACCATGGGTGGACCTTACAGATGTGCAGAAGGTTTTAAAGGATTCCAACACATTATAGCCCTTGCTCACCTTTGAGGCAAATCAGAGCTGATTAAGATTAAGATGACTTCTGAAAGTGACACAAATTAAATAGAAAACGGGAGAAACTACACTTTACAGTAAATTCACAGGTACTTTGGGCCAAAAAATTACAAGAAAGTCATTGGAATCTCGCTAACACAGCACACAAACTTGATCATTTGATGAAACGCTAATAATGTATGTGACAGTTGACAGCAAAGATTAAAACAAGCAAATTTCTAGCATATATTTATATAAATAATCATATATACCAACTTAATTTATATATTACAAATCTTTTTTTCGAAAGAATGCTGCAAAGTTTGACACTTTTCAATAACGTTACGTACTACAGTAAAACCTCAGAGAAATATCCTTCTTTTGTTAAATTAACTTTCTTTGCAGCTTCCTTTACAGCATATGTTTCAACATAATATAATATTTCAGGTTGTTTCTAAATAATTAAATTTATATCTATTTTTTTTTCAATATATCGCCCATTATTTTATAATGCCACAATGTCGTGTGGATCTTGTCAATATAAATTTGTATATTGGCAGAATAAAGAAGTATTACCGTATAATGAACAATTCAGTAATTACAGAACATACATAAGCTTACCGTAAGATTTACAATATTATTCCAAACACAGGTGGTAGTACAGTAATCTATTTTCTCCCACACCTGTCACCTTCTTGTTATGGTTGTTATCAATGATGATATGATGCATTTCGTATCAACAGCAACCGCACAACAAGACCATTGATGCACAAAGTCACTTCCATTGGCTGTTCGATTGTCATTCATATGTCAACATTACGATTCGTTTCTTCGATTCGTATATCAGCCCATAATGCTTCAGTCAGAATGAGCAGACGATCTCGTAAAATGAATTTTTGATGTCGCTAGGTGAAATTAAACCTCAACCAACATGCGTAGTTAGTAATATTCCTTGCATTAATTCTGATTATTTTTTTGACTAAAATGTCTTAAAACCGAAGAGATTGAACATTCCGAAATTGACGGTATTATAAAAAACTAATTTAAATATGTTTAACTGAGATCGCTAGCAGCGATTACAATAAACATGCATACGGTGTTTAGACGAGCGTGACTAGACAACTAGTACGTTATACACACTTAGCAACAGAAAACAAAATAACATTCAGCCAACTTCCCCCGAGATCTTCATGTAGTAGTCGTTTTCATCACTGCCGTATCAATCTACAAACAAAAATGTAATCGCCAGATAACTGAATCTGTGTTTTGTCCTTGTCAGAATTATCATCTCGGCTATGACTACATTACGTCCTATTGCATATCCCTATAAGGACATGTACAACATTTACCTCGTACACATAAACAAAGGTGTGTCTGTGTTGTGTACATTGCTAGTGGTCTGATATACACAAACGCTACGCTTGCGTTGATGCTATCTGATAATCAAGCATCCCACATGATCGGAGAAGAAAATTATTGAGCGTTTAACCTATTATATGCAATGTTAACCTTGGACCCCTTACTGCCGTTAGTCAAGTTAAACCTAAATATACTAGCAGAAAAAAGAAACGCAAGTTCGGTTTTTGAAACATATGCAATATTTAAACATCAATTTCAGTTTGAAAAATATTTAACTATGCTCAAACAAATAGATAGATTGACTATCTGTAAGTTCAGAACCAGTAATATATCACTGCCAATAGAGACTGGGCGATGGACTAGAACATTACGTGAA
>JAULCA010191048.1:0-28074 GCA_032360845.1 Crassadoma gigantea | reverse complement strand
CAGGTCAGTACAACAGGTCAGTAAACAGCAATGATGGTCAAGAAAAGGACAATAACACATTATCAAATAAATACATGTAATAACCACGCTAAATTTACCAACGCTTACAACAATGTTTCCATCCTACACTTTTTAAAAACGGATAGTTCCTGAATGTACAATGTGTACCAGATGGCAATCTTCCCTATCTTGAGACAAACACATAAAAAAGTCCTTCGTATTGTAAAGGTTACACAGAAAATAATCATTTAAGGGGAAACATTAATCGTAAAATATAGAATGTCAATAGCGCACGTAATTCTATACACGTGACATTTATTTTACGAGGAAATAATGAGAAGACATACTTCTAATATAGACAATGTTGTAACTATATTTGATCAGAAGTGCTCTAAAGGCTCACTCACTTGTTACAAGGAAATTGATCCCTTAGCGTCCATTACGTTAAATACAACGGGTTACAAATCCTACACATTTAATTTCTGAAAGCTTTACGGAATAAAACACAGCCAGAGATGATATCTTATCATTCTCGTGTCTCTACTTTCATTTTAATGCTAAAATATAATAATTAGTACTCGGTTGCTTCTATATCAAATACTGCAACTTAAAGACGCGTTTTCACCGTTTTGAAGTACTTGTTGATTATGTAAATGCGTTACAACAGACTTTAAGGACTCGCACTAAATGCCACTTACTATATATGTTACATCTTGTATTAATTAACTTGTGAGCTAAATGCTTTAAAATTAAAATATCAACACTCGTGACAGCTGTCTAGATTCATAGATACATACCCGACAATGGCTTCACGTGGCATTTTCGGTGGGTTTAATGACATTTAAGTGAGCTACAGGTGTCTGCTTTTGACAACTGGAGGTTTACAAACCAAACCAATATGAATCGGGACGGGAACACCTCCTGACTTTTGACCTCATATCAATCCGCCATCACATTTAAAATCTACATGTAAAATCTGAAAATTTCACTCAATGTAAAAACAAATGTCGACATTTACCCATATTGATTACTCAGTGGCACTGTATTTCAGCGAAGCACATTTAAGATAGGGATGAGAATCGTATGAAACACTTGCTGATTGGCCGGTTTAGTTGTGTGAGTGGTTTAAGCTAACCAGGGCTTGTGGTTTCCATATATGGTGTATAATTGGTTTATTGTTAAATCCAGGAGTTCTCCACATGTCCTTTTTTCTGTACACTGTATCGGCATAGTATAGATGTATAGATAATACATATACACAAACATACCCTAACCCACGCCTTAAAACGAATAAGCCCACTAAATACAATATAGTTACATTATATGAAAAGAGATGATGGATTCACTGTATTGTGTTACAATTGACGGAGTTAAAATAGGTCTGAAACTTACCTTGCATTATCCTGTACAAAACTAACGCCATACAATAATAACTAGTACTCGGTGGATAGACAGGCCACTGACAACTTAGGGATATATCTAGAATCGGACATCCACATTAACAAAGTTTATTATTTTTCTAACTAAGTCAATATTCTAAGACGAGGGCCAGTCTACCCGGTGGTACTTACATATTTTCATGTTATGGAAAATTAATAACTTTTTAAGCTTAAACGAAACACCATAACACTTTTTAGCTTTTATATATTCAGATATTGCCAAATTTCAGAGACAACAAATGCAAATTAACTTAAAGAATATATGCAAAATAAAATAGGTTTCACTGTACTAAAACAATACGGATCAATAAGATATAAACCTAATCTAATATGGACCTTTCTCGCCATAAGTAACAAAATGAGTACAAACAAGCTACAAAAATCCACATAAGCATCGTCATCACAAAAACTAGCCAACTAGATTAACAAACCAACCAATCAGATTAAAAAATTATCATGATATAGATCACACGAATGTTTACACAATACACAAACGACTAACATGAGCAACCCTTGTATCACAGAACGATACACAATTTTCATTAATTTGAATAATTACACAAACTGTTTTGTAAATAGTTTGCGACCACACCATACAGTCATGTCGTTAATTTGACTTTCAGTCTGTTGTCGTGGCGCGTTATATACTTATATTTACATTTGCATGGCATTGTCACTATATAGCATCTTTAAAAGCTGTTTCGTTGATGGGACTTTGATTACCATGCAGCACGAGACATATTTCTTAGCGTATTTTAACATGACGGCTGCTAAAATATATCGCTGGGCATTATGTGTCTTGAAATATGACAATGTAACTGTTAATGTGCAAAAGAAAAAAAAACATTTATTACAACAAATACAATACCAAGGTCTGCAATATCGTACAACTTCACACCCATGCAATTTATCAGAAATATCGTCTGTTCCACTGCACTGATCAACAGGAATTCGTTACATATGTCTGAAATACATAAATGCTATAGATCTACTGACACACATACTTTAGACCTACTGATATGAGGCACAGCAAACCATACACAATGCATAATATACAACTATATATATATTTCAGACATTTGTAACGAACCCCTGTGCTCCGTCGCAAGATCACTCACTTCGAAAGCTATAAGTATCACACGTCTCGCAACCAAGGTTTCCTCAGTTTCTGACGACATGTCAAATAGGGTGGCTGTTGTAGAATCTACCAACTGTAGTCAGACTCCTATACAATCAACAAATAAATTCACGCTTGGATTCTTCACCAATTCGAACTTTCCTCTCTGCTCATTTAGCTTCCAAAAATAACTACCTCGTGAAGGGCAAAGTCAGATTCACGGTGTTCACTGTATTTATCCATGCGCGAAATTTGTTCCGTGGAAAAATCAAAACAATTTCAAAACTTTTAGCTCAGATTTCTACTGATAAACTTAAATCACCCTATAAACATATTATACGCAATTGTATTGATACTGAAATGTGGAATAAAATTGAAGTGTTTGTTTAAATTTTAAAGTACTACTTTGTTTGCCAATTAGCACGCGACAACACGCTGTTCCAACTATTGAACGAAGTTGTGTTGACTGTCGATAAGGCGGGAATTTTTAATTTTAAATAGAAATTGTGAGTTAAAAAAGAACACAAGAGGCAGAGAAAACGTAAATATAAGTATTGAATTGCTTTTAAATGGTATTTATGATCTATTTGAATGACACAGCTTTACAAGCAAACAAATCATAATGCGTGCTATCATAATGCGCTAGCGCGCAATATGTTGTTTGCTCGCAAAGCTGTGTCATTCAAATAGATCATAAATACCATACAAAACAGTTCAATACTTAAATAACTAACGTATTGAGCTGTAGCCGCCAAGATACCCGTATCACTAGAATTCCAATTAAACAGCCAACCACTCCGGGGGATGTAGAATCTCGGCATACAGATCGAATTTACCGTCAGAAGATTAAATCAGCGAGACGCGTACGGGCGGTGACTTTAATCTACTCCTACCTCTGTGTTGGTGTGGCGAAGTACAGATATTGCTGTTTTAGTCGAGTATTTTGATACCTTTAGGTGGGAAACAAATCTAATCAAAAATATATGTACAAAAAAAAAATAATATACAAAATGGAATCAGATTGTCAGAAAAGAGACTTGTACAGCATGGTTTCAGGAAGAAAGTATAGACACAGTCACGAAGTCACCTTCGTCAACATGTTTTATTACTTATAGCAGTTACATTTATGTCCAGTTTACAGAAACGTGAGGTCATTCCATAGCACTGTATTGTCACAGTTGTTTCTATGTACTTGCACATGACATACAGCATTCCATGAAGATTATAGATATACATGTACATACATTTGTATGCATATAGCATTATAGAAGCCATGCACACAATATTTTAAAGAAATAAAAAAATAAACCTTAGTGTAGTGTAATGACAGTTAAATATTAGCTTTACAGGTTTACATCACACTAAAGTAGTCGTTAACCAAAACGTCAGATATATACACAAGTACAAAGTATCCCATTATTGATTCTTCAGTATCTCTCTTTGACAACCTGTATCACTGCCCCAGTTGGAAGTCCGATGGAAACTGACCCTAGGTAGGATTCGAAGGACCACTCACGGTCACAATTTTATTCGAATCCAAGAAAATGCTCTTTACCCCATCGCTAATAAGATCTTATGGGTGCATTTGTTTCTCCTCGTTTGGAACAAGGCACATACAATCTCCATTTCTTTATATTGTAACACTGCAGATACGATTAACGCATCATTCTCGCTTCCAGATGGTGCCGTCGTGTATTAATACTGAGGAATGAAAATGAGGTCAGCCAAGAATATGACCTGGTCCTTATTTGACCATCTCCATGTATTATGGTCATACTTATCCCTGCTGAACGGCACTAGGCTAACTGATTACTGTATACTGATGATAAAGAAATCTAAAACGCAATTGTCTTATGCTGAAAGGACATAACAAGCGATGATGGACGCGTATCCGTGATTGCGTCCATTCCATCAGCCGACCTATTCCCAGTCGTATTCGTGCCAAACTGAAGACATTATTTCGGTACCCTCTTGGCGACCTGCGATCTATGCAACCGCTGGAATCATTGGTTAATTTGTCATCATAATGGCGTGTTGATGAAATAGGAACAGAGCGGGTGTAATTTTCAATTTTGTAGTTCAGTGATCCTTCCATTGTTCCTCCACATCAGTGAGCCACATTTCACCGGAAGTGATAGGTACCTTTGATCTCTCCTTTAAACATACCTCGCTGGGTCTGAGCATTATTGTTTATTCCTAGCTTCATCCGTGCAAACAACCAAGCGATGGAGTGATTTATTTGTTTCTTATATTATACCGTTTTGATAAATTATAAACATATCCATAAAGATACAATACTATTCCTAACATTCTACTTTTTTGTTTTGTTTTGTTTTTCTCCTGTTTCTAAATTGCATCACGTTTGAGTTTGCTTGTGTTTTGTGTGTGCTTTTTCTTTAACTGCTTTTTGTTTAGTGCACTTTTCTGTGAGGTTTCTCTTCTGTTTCCAAACTGTACAGGGTCAAAGTGTTATTGTTGCTTTGTATTCCAATTCCTGATTCTCAGTTTAGTGATAGTTCTGTCCTGTTTCTAGATGGTCATGCGTCAAATTGTTATTTTCTGTAATTCTTCTTCCAGTTAAGTAACCTTTCTATACTGTTTATTACCTGCTTGCAATCAGGTGTTATTTTTTCTAACTCTGCTTTTAGTTTAGAGACGCTTTTCTTCTGTTTTTAAATATAACTGTGTTCGGGTGTTTATATTCTATTCTTAGCAGGACTTGATGTTGTCTCCCTGTTTGTGGGTTCTATTAGTCATGTTATCATTCACTGAGTTCCAGAAACGCAGTGAATCCACACATGTCCTTACAGACGTTCGTCTCCGAACCAAACACAAGACGCATGACAGATTTATGAAAAGGGAATGCCAGGCAAACAAGCATTAAATGGCGCGCGTCATTAAACCGCCATCACAGGCGAGTATTAATCCAAGTAAATAGAATCTAGTTATAAATTCGTGACACATTTCCTCCGTAGTGACATCTAACACAGCTGCTAGCTCTTGTCGCGTTTAATACTCGGCACAATTTAATAAGACCTGTCACAGATGATACGTTATTTCATATTCTAAGGATTCGTTGGAGAATTCTGACGAGATTAGTGTTGTACGCTATTGTTCATTAGTCCGACACCCAAACTAACATAAGGAGAAATACCAGATTTCTTGTTTATTTCTAAATGATGTATATGAACCAATCACGCAAGAGACAAGAGGGGGTAGCGATTTTATTTGATTGAGTTCATTTTACGGTTATAAACTAAACTATAACTGACAAGACATTTTACAAAACATTATCGTTCATATTTTACGATAATATATTGTCGGATATAATTAAAACGAAAAGAAATCCTCAAGAACTGAAATTTGCAATGCGATTTTCACGTGTCGTGTCTGCAATACATCAAAGAAATTAACTTGCTGACATGGAATTAACACCTTGTGTTCATAACTTCTTGGATCACGACCACACCAACTTATTATTCTTAAGCATGTTATTACATCACCGGAACAAAGCGGCACATTTATGATAAAGTAAGAAACTCAAGGTCGAGTACTGCTCTCACGATCTCAGCGACTTTCTTTAACAGCAAGGGGGAGCTACGTTTGCCATTGATTCAAACCGGCTAATTTTTCATGTGTAAAATTCAAGAGCAAAAACCTCCGTAACACACTTTAATTGTGCTTGGTACATTTCATTTGCGAACAAATAATTCACAGTTTCATGTTTTTTTTTCAAAACTGTTTTTTAAGAAAAAAGTGTTTTTGTATTTTTTCTATTGTTGCATTAACCAAGCCTTTTATTACTTGATTAAATATTTTTACATATACATGATTCATTACTCAGATTTGTACGGAATGGAAACCTACCAAGATACTTGTGAAACTCTTTTTAATATCGCCAAAAATTCATCCTAAACGCACGTGGGGTAAAAAATGTTTTTTATGTCTCAATTAGATTAGGTTGACTGTGCTTGAAACCAATTTGCATGCTTTCTGTGTGCAAAATTTTCAGGTGTTTTGGGTATAGGATACCCAAGGCCAAGTGTAGTGTAGTGAATCCTTACCTGGCTATACAGGTAAACAGTTGCATTGTTAGCTTGAACAAAATTTAGCCACCAAGGTAATTTTTACCCCACATGCGTTAAGGAAGTCTTCTTGGCGTTATTAAAAAGAGTTTCACAAATATCTCGGTAGGTTTCACTCGTCAGGGTCGGATCTATAAAAAAAAGAATGGTAGCCTGTCGCCGTAGTAAACTTATTAATATATTACATATGTATATATAATAACAGACTGTTAGTCTGTCGTCTAGGTAACCTTGCTTTCACTAATAATATCAATGATGGCATGTCAGTCATTTGTCAGGATCAGATCTACATGTATAAAATGGTATGGTAGCCTGACTTAGGGGTAACTTTGCTTTTGGCACGATTTGTATGCAATGCTAGTTTTTAAATAATGTGTATGGCCATATGATGCATTAGATAAACTGCTTTTCGCATCGAATTGAATTAATATATGTTTGAATAGGTTCTTCCTTTTGTCGCTAATTTCATGTATTTCCGGGTTTTACAGTCAAGCACTGTTCCTGGTTGTGTAGGAAAATAGTGAGAAAATGCGCAAATCGATAGCCTTGTAGTAAGTAACAAAACAAAATTGCTAAATAAAATTTGTTTTCAAATTTGAAAGATGAGCTATTTAGCTTGATATTAAAGCTATATCACTACGTTACATATGCAACAGTTAAGTCTATGTTTGTGATTGATGGCATAACGACCGTCGTTAGGGCGGGGGAAAACTTCGACTGACAAACTTAAAGACGCTTAGTCTTCAACCTTAGACACACATTTGTCATGGTATTTATATTTTTCTGTCAAGGATATAAATTCTCTGGAATATCTGTAATCAATATTTTGTATGGGTATAAGGAACGACCATAATGCGTGTTTCAGTTCTCAAGCATTGCCTGTATACTAAACTTTCTGTTATCGATCAGACAGTAAAATCGCTTGGTATTTTTTTCCATTTCTTTTTCCAGTTCATATTGATTTTATTTATACGTAATATTTTGCAATTTAATACCATTAGTTTGAAAAGGAACGTTAACAAACTGTCTCTACACATTGAATGTGTTAATTATATGAAAACAGCACTTATCATGAAGTTGTTTTATATTCTTGTGATGTCGTCCTAATAAATTAATGACGTCATACTTGAAACCTCAACCTATCATAATCAGACAATTAAATGTCCGCTTCGAGATTCTGGCAGGCTTGGTTACAGATTAAGTTGTCAATAGGTGGCGCTTCTACCTGTCTCCTTTTTAATTTTTATACGAGAGCAATCTCCTTTGACATGCAATGATGACATTTGATAAAAAATATAAACATTGCAGATTTCTTTTAGTTTAAAGTATCGGCTAGACTTCAGTTATTTAATTAATTTATTATTGCAGAACAAATGTTCTGTTTTCTTTTGTACCACGTAACGGGATACATAATTACATTACATCTGTGGTGTACATTAAGTATTAATACCGGAAGTGACCAGACCACAGCTCTTCCACTGCGTCTACCTGAAATAGGTTTTGCGAAATGAAAACAATATTATGTTGGTTAACATAACTTTTATGCGTAGGTCGATCTTTACACTCTTGTAATATTCGCCCAATTAAATACGTTTACTTAGACGGCTGTATAACATATGTCAATATGATTAATACACTTTCCCATTGGCAACATTCCCATTTGTGGTAGACCGATTCCTTTCTTGATGTTCAATCTCAAAACGAAACAGAAACTGTCAAACACAGTCTCAAATTTCTTTATAATTGAAACCCAAACGGTGCTCTACTGAGACGATGTGTCACTTACAACTTCCGAGATGTGTTCCGTAGAGACAACCAGTCATCATATTTACACACGCGTGTCTTGTCTTAAGGTCAAGGACGTATCCATGGTTCTGGGTCAGATATACTTTTGTGATTGGCTGACGGGGACAACTTGCGGAATATGACACTGATAGCATCCCTTTAAAAGCAATCCCGATGGAAGACTGTTAACAATATATTTAAATACATAAACGTCTTTGATTAATGGTTACACTCTTCAGGTATAGAAAATAATAAAAATAACTTCTCAAAGTACATGTACAAAACGTGAATTCTACATTACGGTTTTATACTTGGAGTAACTTAAGTCGTAGTTTGTTATGTTAAAGATGTGGACAATGAGGTGTTTGACGTTATTATAAATAACTTATATGACCGTGTGACATCCGTTAGCAGTTTGACAGTATTAGCTTGTTTCCAGCCAGTGGAAAATATTCCAGCTTATACTTGACTGATTTTATTTATATTTGACATATAGACCATCGTATGTACTATTTATTTTGTATTATTTATCGTAGAAGAGTTATTATATTCCTGATCCGACTTCTGTGTGTAAGTAAGATATATCGTTTATTAGGAATCTATGTCATTCGGTACATCCCTTAAGATCAGAGATTAACCAAAAATACATATGATACATGTACGTACTGCTGTATGTTAGAGGCACCTAATGTGGAAATCCTCTGATCATTTGGGATTGGTTTTTGTACCACATACTTGGGGATAACACTTAGCAACCTTAAAGATGCACTGCACCGCTTTCAACATTTAATATATTAAATTTTTCTGTCTACAAACTTTCTTTTCTTCCTTGTGCTTTGCTTGGCAATACCTCACTTTTCGTCTTAGTGTTAAACGTGAGGAAAGCCATGGGTTTTGCCCGAAGTCAGAGATATACAAAACTCCATTTCTTGCCTAACTTTTAGCATTTAAGGTAACTGATTTACAGCATTTTAGTATAATATGACTTCAGTGTACATGGAATACTGTGCTTGGTGCCTTCAGCATAGTTTTTTAAGTGAAATAGCACTCTATTTGAAGTCGGCATAACATCCGCGCTCCCGCATAAAGGCAAGTATTCACAATTGCACGGCTTTATGATTCAAATGGAAGTACGGTCATAAATGCACTCAGCAAAGTGTAATAGGACACTAAACAAAATGAATCCATAATCAAACCAAACCCGTTCTTTATATATATATAACAATTGTTGGATTATTGTCTCATTCTTTACATCAGATTATTTATCTATTCTTTTTACCTAAATGAAATTGCTGTCTCTTTCAATATTATTTTATTTATTTATCTATCTTTTAATTTTTATGAGGTAGCGTTTGAACCAAACAACTGTGTGCACTTTTGTGAATTAACCACTTCACGGATTAATTCAAAGGGAACTCAATTTGTTTCATTATAACCCAAAACACAATCCTGGTTATTTCTTAGATTACCGTTGTTCAATTGCTCCCAAAAATAATACTTGTATCGTATTATGTAAATGTATCCAATCAGTTATGTATTTAACGCGTGTAAAACACATGTCCATGCAATGTTTCCATACAAAGTTTGCATAAATATGTGTGTCCATATAACCTTCGGGCACGTTCGTCACTTCCTGCCTGACCACAACAATATCCGTCTTCCGCTGTAATTAAGTGTACGCTGGTGTTCACGTGAAATTGAAATCGAAACTCGCTCTTAAACACCGTGTATTGGGTAATAAGACAATAGGTAGCCATTGTAATGATTGCCAGAGGCTTTGAAGATGGTCCTGCTTTGAAAAGTAACTTTCCGCCATAAGAGTACATTGGTCAAATGGGAAACGGAAATGTGATCGATGTTATCGAATCATGTTAACTTGTTTACTAATATTTCTTTGGGAAAAAACAGGTGTTTGTCAAGATGCATAATGTATATATTTGCAAGTGTTTGAAAATACCCATTATAATGATTTGAGTATCGACAGCGTTTTTATGAAGAAAAAACGAGTTTTCAAAAATAGAAATTACAAAATACAATGTAGTTCAACAACGCTGTATAGTGGATACAGGCAATCCTTGAACTATAAATCGCACGTGCATTTCCGCGTGACCTCTGTTGTTTATTAGGTAATAGTATGTTTTATGTCACTTACGTCACGGCGTTAACAGTTGTATAACAGTTTTAGAAAGGATACTAAAACCTGCATTACCTTCTTCCCGAAATAGACAGTCTGCGAAGTAACCCATTTAAACACAACCATGTGCATGTGACAGTTACGTTTCCACGTGTTAGCCAGTTAATGATGATTAAGTCTACCTCCGTGCTCGATCATGAATGATGAGCAATGCATGTAGTAACATTCGTATTACATTGTGTGACATTTTTTGTCGGGAACGGGTGTGCAGGGGAAACAAATAGCTTACTCCAACATAGTTAGATATATAACCTTTGTTCAGACATTTTAATTGTCTTAATTAGCACATACCCATTTATCAATATCTTATTACACCAATCTATTTACATACCACCAATTAAAACAAATGGCCTTGTTTAGAGCTGACACAAGAACTGCAGCATTCAGGGCACAGATCAATACCCAGTAAGCTTGCCAAGCGACAATAAAACAAATTGAAGCTGTTTATTTCTTCTCACAAAAACATGTTATGGTTTCCTTCTGTAGGTTGAAAATAATCTATGACTGTTTCCAATTGAAATTAGGTGCCACAGAGACCAGGGAGGCTAATTTACGGGGCCAGTATTGTATTGTACATTCAGGGACGATTGCATGTTGGTGCATTGGTCTGAGCTCATATCTGTACTGGATCTTCATTGGGCAAGCCATGATAGGTGCGGTCCAAAATGCACCTGAGCAAAGTTTGTACAATGCCCAGAGTTTTACTGTACACCATAGTCTATTATTCAAGTTCTAGTTCTGTATCGGGGTATCTCCGTATTTTTTCATACCAGTTCGAGACAGTCCCCGTTTTCGGCAGTGCTAGAAAAATCTATGCGACTCAAGGACCATAATGGATTGCATGCTGGTTAGCTCGGAACTTGTTTTTTCGTCAAGGGGATTAACTCGTTCTGTGCTTACGTCTCGTCTGTTCTCTGAAATGTATTCCCAAATACACGCACACTTTACAGTAAATGTATTCACAAATACACGCACACTTTACAGTAAATGTATTCACTAATACACGCACATTTTACAGTAAATGTATTCACAAATACACGCACACTTTACAGTAAATGTATTCACAAATACACGCACACTTTACAGTAAATGTATTCCCAAATACACGCACACTTTACAGTAAATGTATTCACAAATACACGCACACTTTACAGTAAACGTATTCACAAATACACGCACACTTTACAGTAAGTGTATTCACTAATACACGCACACTTTACAGTAAATGTATTCACAAATACACGCACAGTTTACAGTAAATGTATTCACTAATACACGCACACTTTACAGTAAATGTATTCACAAATACACGCACACTTTACAGTAAATGTATTCACAAAAATACACGCACAGTTTGCAGTAAGAGAAGTTGCTTGAAGAGAATATTTTTTTCTGTTTATAAGACAGTAATGTATTTTGTCCTGCGTCAAGTCTTGATCATAACTTTGGAAACACAAATGTATTAACATTGTTTTATTTATATAGACTGTAATATAATTTCTACAATATTTATATAGTTGCTAAAAATCACAATCCAACTCTGATGCGACGTAAGGGATAAGATCACTCCACCTCTTTAATAAGACATTAAATAGAGAGGTTTTTCAACATCATATGGTGATAACAGTAAGTTTAATCCGAATTAGCTGGGATTAGTTCGATTACCACCCTACAGTAGATGTTGTGACGGTCACGTTAGCTACAAACACCTCCAATTAGCATTCGCTGGCATTAATATTCAATTACTAAAGTATAGCCTTTTACTGAAGTCAATACCTGGAAAAAAGAGAAAACCAGAGAGAAGATATATTGACAGAGGATGTAGTCCGAGGTTGATATATTTTTTCTCGGGTCGATAAATCCATGTATCGGCCGAAGTCAAAGGCTACAATTGTTTTATTATTTTCAAAACAGTTGAGTAAAAAATCTGAAAAAAAAGTAAAGCAAAACGCTGAGGAAGCGGGATTTAGAAACACCCAATCATTCAACGAAAATTACGCGCTCCAAGTTAATATAAGTTTTTATCGGTTGACACGTGATTCACTTCTGGCCAATCACTTGTCAGGAATAAAATGAAAAATAAGTATATTCAATTATAGCCTTTGGCTGAGGTCGATGCCTGGATTTATCAACCCAAAAAAAGATACATTAACCGAGGACGAAGTCGGAGGTTAATATAGGGATTGAATCTGGATTTTTCCAGTGGTCATGCAAGTATGAACGGGGGGAGGGATTTACTTACACACCACATGAGCGGTCTTAGCGAAGCGAAGGCCGTTCATGTGAAGTGTGTAAGTAAATTTGTACCCGTTCATACTTGCATGAACACTGGAAAAATCCAGATTCAATCCCTTTAATTCGAAATCACTATCAATAGGAAGGAAAACGAAAAACATCATTTAAATTACGGACTTGTTTCATTCATTCATAAATATAGTGTCGTAATATGACGTAACATCGCAATGTCATTTCGGGGAACTCGAAAGTATTTCACGTCGAAATTTTCCCACGGTCGCTTCATCCGACTTGATCGGCCTGATTGATACATAACGTTGAAGAAACAGTGGATTTAATTTGCGAATGTACATAGATGATAGAGGAAGTGTTAGTTTAAGTCGATCGAGGGATGATGATTCTGGTGAACGGCCCGGAATGGTTTTGGTTGACAACTTGACACCCGGTTTCAGGAAAGCGATGTTTATTATGACGGAAAGTACGGTGGCTAGACTCGTCAATCACGTTTTTAGCTTACCTGCCCGAAGGCCAAGGTAACAGGGGTTAAATGTCTAAAAATCTTCAAACGACTTCTTCTCATTAACTTTAACGCCATCTGCGTCCGTCGTCCGTCCGTCCGGCGTCAACTTTTCCATTCAATCGACTTCTTCTAAAACATCAAAAGGCCCAGAGTACTGATATTGGGCCTGTAGCATGCTGGGATAAAGTGCTACCAAGTTTGTTCAAATGAATGACCTTGACTAGCTTTTAAGGTCACAGGGTTCGAATGTCTTAAAAATCTTCAAACGACTTCTTCTCAATGACCAAATTGCTCAAGTACTGATATTGGACCTGTAGCTTGTTTGGATAAAGGGCTACAAAATTTGTTAAAATGAATGACCTTGATCCTCTTTCAAGGTCACAGGGGTCAAATGTCTAACAATTTTTAAACAATTTCTTCAATATAACCAAATGGCCTATGGTAAAGATATTGGGCCCGTAGAATGCTTTGAAAAGGGGGAACCAGGTTTGTTCAAATGAATGACCTCCATTCATATTCAAGGTCAAAGGGGTCAAATATGTTAAAATCTTTAAATGACTTCCACTGAATAACCAAAAAGCCCAGGGAAATAAAATTTGGCCAGAAGCATGCTGGGATTAAAGTGCTACCAAGTTTGTTTAAATAAATGACCTTCACTCATATGCAAGGTTACGGGATCAAATATGTTAAAATCTTTAAACGACTTTTTCTGAATAACCAAAATGTCAAGGTGGTTAATATGTGGCCATCAACATGCTGGGATGAAGTGCTATCAAGTTTGTTCAAATGAATGACCTTCACTCATATTCAAGGTCACATGGGTCAAATATGTTGAAATCGTTAAACAACTTCTTCTGAATAACCATGGGGCCCAAAGATTTGATATTTAGATGAAGTCATTTGAATGATCTTGACACTTCCAATGTCACATTTGGTCAGATATGTAAACGACCTCATCTCATCAAACAAAAAGGTCTAGGTTGGAGATATTTAGCAAGCTGCATGCTGAAATGAAAAGACTTTAAAGTTTTTTTCAACGTAATGACCTTGTTCAAAAACTAAGATAACATGGATCAAATGATTTAAAAATTTTCAGCAGGTTGTTTTGAATGACTTAAAGTCATTTATACCGATATAATGCTTGTAGCTTTATTTAAGATCACTTTTTAGGTTACAAGTGTGAGATTAATACAAGGTGAGGATGCAGGTCTATTGGGCCTCTTGTTTGTGCTATGGATCGCTCATGGATAAAAATATGAAAGAACTTTAATTCGTTATTCCAACCCCGGGGGTTACATATGTAGGTTGTTTGTAGTTTGGGCCTTGTTATGTGCGGCATGCGTGAGCTACTAGGCCGAGTGTGTACATGTCGCGTTCGTCATCTTCGTGAAAACTCATAGATAATACAGTATACATTGTATGTGTAAGGAAAATCACCTCAGTTGACACTTTCTGATGTATTAAACATCCAGATTAATTCCTTATATCGCTGCTTATATGATCACTATGCGGACCATATGATATGTGACATCGAAATATTGTCAGTTTGAACTTTGTTTGATTGATATCGTCTAAGGAGAAATCGGATCACCAAATCATCGTTTTATTCATTCATTGAAAATTCTGAGGAAGCATTGTATTCATTCATGGTTGTGTCAGAGGAAGAATGCTTTTAAAAACAAAATTAGCACCTGGGGCTCTAAAGCGGGATATTTATAAAACCCAAATCGAATCGAGCCTTTTGCAGTATCTTACACTTTAAATAAATATATTTTGTCAGCATATTAACATTATATGAAGACCATCGGAAATATTATACAATTATTGAGTTGTTTTCAGTGAATACCAGAATTTATTAACCTGAGAAGGTGGTATCATATTCGAGGGTTGATTTGTTCAATTTTGAATCCCTGCCTCCCTGAAAGCTTTTGATCAAATATGATTGACATTTAGTGCATAGTTCTAAAGAACAAGTCGTTTAAAGCAATATAGCCAATTTGCCTCTTTTTTGGCGCTTAAAGCAATAAAGCCAAATAACTCTTTTTGGCTCCCGCCCCTCAACCCTTTGGGGGTTACCCCCACTATTTGTACACTTTTGAATTCCTGCCTCCAATGAATGTTTTTGATCAAATATGATTGATATCCAGTGCATAGTTCTACAGGAGGAGTCGTTTGTAGCAATAAAGCGAAATTGCCCACCAACCTCCTGGGAGGTCGCCCAAACCATTTGTAAAAATTTGAATCTCCACCACCTAGGGATGCTTCGAGTCAAATATGGTTGATTTCCATCTCTTTGATCCAGTCGCTTAAAGCAATATAGCCAAATTGCCCCGTTTTGGCCCCGCCCCTCAGCCCCACCATTTGTACAATTTTGAAACCCCACCACATAGGGATGCTTCCAGTCAAATTCAGTTCAATTCCAATAAGTGGTTAAGAAAAAGAAGTCGGTTAAAGCAATTGTTGACGTACGGACGACGGACACCATGGTATGGCATAAGCTCACCTTTGTCCTTTGGACCAGGTGAGATAATAATTCAGTCAAGTGTATTGTATGCTATCACCACAGTCCCAAAAATGTTCCAAATGTGAGGTTCAATTAAGCTTTACCTGACTGCTTGCTAATTTCACAGTATGTGAAATGTATTAGATTGGCCAGGTAAAGTTCCACGGACAGTTACATTTTGTGTTATTATATCATATACAGATTTTCAAGCCTCTGGTGGTTTAATACTGCTCTGTAAGTTACACACGTATATTCATGGGGATACACATCGGCGTATTGTTTATTATGCTAGTGGTCTTTGACGGTTTAGACCGGGGTGGGGGCTTTCCTAAGCAAATACATCTCACAGAATGTTTTATCGGAAAGTCCCCATCCTTTATAACTGTCCTCATTTACTGATAATATCATTCTGGAGTTTCATTTATATTGCACACTGTCTATGTCGGAACAATTTAACATATTATTCACTGATTCAGAGTATGTACCTTGCCACGCAATTTTTACAAAAGCTTTCAGTTCACACGTCAAGTTACTCGATGATGCAGTCGGCATAGTACCGTAATATGAGTGCAAATCGGCCATCAAAGGGATGAGTGCTTTGGGATTTCAAGACACCGACAATTCAAGTAACTTTTGCCCAAAATATTTCCTCTTATTACCTGACCACATGCAACATTGAAATGTAATTGTCGAAATTCTGTCAGAAATAAATGATAACAGAACAGTTGAACCCGCTTATTTTGATATTCTATTTGCAAGAGAAAACTAATACAATAAACGATATATTACAAAAAGATTAAGCTGTCTTCGATCGTTTTTAGGTTATCTGAACCAGAAGTGAGATGCTCTATAATCATCAGACACAGATTAATGTGGAAACCTGATAAGATGTTAATACAAATTGATGAAGTAACAAATGAAATCATTTCTTAATTGTCATTAATATCAGCTTATTGAAAAAATTCGAGAAGATTTCCTTTTGTCGTCGTAATGATCATTATGTAAATTTTAATTTCACTTTAAAATAACTTCGAGCAAGAACTTACAACTATCGTTATACTTCATCCTAGCTAACGATACCAGTTAGATGAAAGAAATTATATAAATAGTTATAATTTACCTATTTTGCACGAGGAGTTGCGTTACATTTTGGCCCATAATTATAAGCGTCATAATATTTTGCCGAGCTAATGTTAATAACGATCACTAGACAATCACATGTCTTGCAAGTCGTGCGGTGAAATCAAATTGCATACAAACAACAACAACAACTAACAAGAGACCCATGGGCCTAAACGGTTATCTGACTACCAAGAAAGACTGAGTAGGGGAAATGGTAATTCTTCAACTTTAAATGAAATATTTCGAGAATCTGTTTTCCATGATGGTAATTTTGGTCAGCAGTGGGTTATTATTTGTCAGTAAAGCTATCAGAAAGCATTTGAAATAGGTGTTTTGATGAAAACAATGATTGCGCAATCATATTACAAAATGGCCACCATGGCTGCTATGTTGAAGTTTTGACGGGGCTGAGAAATAGCAACATATTTTTTTTTGGCTTCCTTTACTTAACATCCCCACCAATTTTTAGCCAAACGGCACCAGTGGAACTGGAGAAGAAGTTTTAAATGCGTTTTAAAGATGGCGGCCATGGCGACCATCTTGGATTTTGGACCGACCCCAAATATAACAATACTTGGTCAGGACCATCTCAGGATCATTTTAGGCAAGTTTCAGCTCAATCCCACTGGTAGAACATGAGAAGTGTAAAATAGCTGTTTTGAGGAAAAATATGATTGCGCAATCATGTTACGATATTGCCACCACGGCTGCCATGTTGTGATTTTGACGGGGCTGAAAAATAACAACGCTTTGTCAGCTTCCTTTCCGTAACGTCCACACCAATTTTTAGCCCAAAGGAACCAGTGGAACTGGATAAGTTTAAAATGTGTTTTTTAAAGATGGTGACTATGGTAGCCATCTTGGATTTTGGACCGACCCGGGAAATAATAATACTTTGTCAGGATCATTTCAGGCAAGTTTAAGCTCAATCCCACTGGTAGAACTTGAGAAGAAGTATGAAATATGTGTTTTTGAGGAAAGCCATGATTATGCAATCATGTTACAAACATGTTACTTTGAATCGCTTTCCGGAACCATGATGTCAGGACGGAATACCCCGATTTTGACACTTTTCAACCTAGAAACGGGGAAATCAACTTATAAGGTAGCATTCTACAGTAGAAATGGCATGTTCCTAAAAATAAAGTGCATGTCTAAGATAACATGAATAGTGGATTCATCCTGCACAAAACATCTACATATATATTTATAAACTACATTTTCAATACATTTATTTTAGAAGACTGAATAATTTTTTTCAAAAACCCTGTATGACGATGGAAAACAAAGATCGTCATTGTCGTCGTCGTCATCGTCATTATCATCATCGTCATCATCATCAAAATATAAAGAAATGTACTTACGAAATGAACTTACTGTATATAACTAGTAATAGAACAAGATAAAATTTATCCTGTAATTAGTAATCATATACTTCTACGTTTGTTTGCTTCAATAATGTATTTGCTTAAAAAAATCAACTCTTTCAAGTTATGGGTATTCAATAATTCTATAACTTTAAATGCAGATGGCTTATACCAGTAATATCTTTTAGTATATTTCCTCATAAGATCTGAATGTCTGCAACAGATAAAAAGAAAATGAAATCCATCCTCTACCTCTAAAAGGTCACAGTTTTCTTTTCCTTTCAATATTTATATAGTTTTGGTATAGATTTTGTCAAGTAAAACTTAAGTGTACAACCATCTACAAGAAGCAGATATAGATCGCATTTACTAGAAATATTCAACGAATTAATTAAACTTTGTTTTGCTTGATCGTCCATACGTTGCTTGATTGTCGGTAATAAGACGATATCGGAAGGAGTTTGCCTGATCAAGATGTAGCTTAATCTAAGTTCAAATAGTTTCTGCTTTACAAATACCAACCAATTTTGCTTTGGGTTTGCCTTTTCGGTTTCTTTCAACATGAACCTATATACTTCTTTCAAAATACAATTTTCACAACTTAACAACTTAAACCAGTATTTAAATATTCTGAATAGATGTTGGTAAGCAAGAGGTAGTCGACCCAGCTCAAATTTAACCATTGCATTACATGTCGATTTTTTAACACATAAAATATTTTTACAAAATTCTAAATGAACTTTTTCGACTTCTGATGCCTATCAAACAGCCCATATTTCACAAGCATAGTGTAGTACACTACCAACGTATGTGTCAAACAGATGCAACATAGTTTTAATGTTTAAATTAACATTGTTACACTTGGAGCGCAAGGCAAAAAGTGTTTAACCATGCACCTAATTTATTGTTAAACCTTAACAAAACTCCTAGATAACAAAACTGATCCATTATTGAAATGAAGTCGCCATCGTATTTCCAGGATTCTGATTCCTTGATACGCCCTACATATCTGAAAACAACGATTTTTGTTTTGTCAGTATTAACTGATAATTTCAATTTTTCGAGTAATCACTTAGATTGTCCAGAAGACTTTGCAAACCTTGGACTGTTTCCGTAAATAATACCAAGTCATCTGCATGTAATAGTAGAAATAAACTCAACTCTCCAAAATCATAACATGTTGCACCGTTTTCAACGAAATTGTTTTCAAAATCGTTTATAAATAATGAAAAAAGCCAGGGGGATAAAATGTCCCCTTGCTTCAACCCGACATTATTAGTGAAAAAATCTGAACATTTTCCATTAACTAAAACACATGAATTTACTAATGAGTAAAGGGATTTAATGGTCGTCAAAAATTTACCTCTGACTCCAAGCTTTGTTAGTTTGTACCATAAGCTTATTATATCAATATAATCACGGGCTTTGCGAAAATCGGCAAAGCAGCAGTAAAGACTCTTTTTTTCAGACAGAGTTTTCGAAATGATGGACTGCAATGCGAAAATAGTATCAACTGTACTTAAACCAGGACGGAAACCAAATTGTGCATCTGTAAGAATATCATGTTCAGAACAAACCTGTAGAAGTCGTTTATTGAGTAGAGATGTAAATAATTTGCACAAACAACTTATAAGACTAATACCTCTAAAATGATTTGGGTCTGTAGTGACACCTTTTTTATGAACAGGTAAACTAATTGCTGATGACCATTCAGCAGGTAAACAACCTGAATCTAAAATATTATTAAACAATACATGTAAAGATGGAGTCACTATATTTTGACCCTCAATAAAACGTTCATTTAGCAAACCGTCATGATCATGAGATTTTCCACGCTTAAGATTAGAAATTGCCAAAATTATTTCTTCAAATGAGATCAGAGTATCTAATTCATCAAAAATGATGTCTTTATCATTACCAACATCATTGATTAAACTATTGCCTATTTCATTTCCAGAATTCACTACGTTTTTAAAATGTTCAAAAAGCTGATCCATTGGCACCTGAGGCGGCTTTGATTTCTTCCTCGCAAAATGTTTATAAAAAAATTTAGGGTTGCGTTTTCTTAGGTATTCCATCATGTCACATTCTTCGCTTAAGTATTGACGTTTTAGTCAAATTTCCATAGTTTTGTATTGTTTTTTCTTTGACATCAGTGTAGCATGAGTTGTAGGGTTTTTATTGCTATTAAATGCATGTAAAGCATTTAAATATTGCTTGTGTAAACTTTTTAATTCATTGTTAAACCATGGTTTGTCATCTTTAGACTTAACATTTGGACATTTATCTTTATTAATATGAGTTTTCTAACAGTTATTATCATACACCGTTTTCTTATAAAATGGTCCAATTACACTTTGCAATTCCTAAGTAAAGCTGTTAACACTTGCATCAATGGATTCCTGATTCAGAATGCCCCTAATTTGAACATGCTGGCGTAAACTGGTGTTTAAATTTCTCATTCCAAACATATTTACTATTATCAACACCGATGCAATCATCAACTACTGGATCAGTGGTGTGATTGTTTTTAACAAATAACTGTACATGCAAGGGAGAATGATCAGAGAATTCTGTGAAATTACCTACAATTTTTTTTCACTAGTGAGAATAGAGGAAATGGCATTATCTGATAATATATCACACTCATACCGTTAGATCCACAGAACGTAAAATCATTTGAGGATCAATCAACATTTCTACCATTCACGGGCGAAGCCCAGTTGTACTGTAAATAGAATTGTGAAGAACTGGGAGGAAGTGAATATAATAGTACATGTACTATCTTTATCATAGTCAACTAGTCGATTGTCGATTGTGACAGGTATCATGCTATCAAAGAGAGAATTACCAACAGATATAAAATCAGCAATGCTATCTCTTATCAGTAATATATTTCCACCACCTGGAGTACAACGTGTTAGTTTTCTGGGTACAACAACAGATTTGAAATTTTCTATATCAAGCGAATAATCATTTGGAAGCCAACATTCAGATAGAAATATAATATCATGAGTTAAAACAAAGTTCTTGAAATTTGGTTCACTTATCTTTTTACCAAAAACACCATTCACATTCCATGTTATAATCTTAATATCTAGACAATGATAAGACTATTCAGTTAGAGATTTGCTATGACAGGGCTCCCCCCTACACCCCTATCTAGGTGTGGTGGCACTGGTGTTCCTCTTCCTTTATATAGTCAGGACGTCTAGAAGTGGGCGTGGTCACTAGAGCGTCGCGGTATGATGGTTCGTTGTTGTTAGTAGAGGTACTAACGTTTGACGCTGGTCTCTTTGGATCCTCAGAAGATACAGGGACAGCAGCTGGAACATGCAATTTGCCGTCAATATAGAGTTTGTCGCGCACAAGTATGGTTGCATGACCATTGGCCTTGGCCTGTTTTCTAATGGGGTATAGGTTATGACGTTCGTTCTCAATTTCAACCGGGAACTGTTCGTTTATACTGTAAGGACTATGACGAAGTTTGAATGCCTGGTTTTTATCATAAACGAGGTCCTTGTAGTAAAGAAAAAGTGCTACAATCGGTCGGGGCTTCCCTTTATTTGACCTTCCAAAACGGTGCGCGTTACCAAACTCAATCCGGAAGTCGACACCGAGCTCGCCGTAGAGGAAATCTCGCAGCACTGGCTCTGTGTTTTCATCTTTTTGCTCTCCGAGCAAACCATTGAAAATCAAATTGTTTTTCATTGAACGACATCTTAGGTCGAGAAGCTCATAATTCATCTGAATTTTCTCCTTCCTTAAAGAATCAATGTTGTCCTCAAAGTTGAAATCTCAGTGGCAGTGCTGTTTTGCATGTCGCTCACAGATGCTTTTTTTGCATGAATTTCAGCTTTTACCGAGTCAAACATATCACTCTGCGACTGGGCGCTTTTCTCACATTCACGTGACCGTGTGTCCATGTCACGGACCTTATGTTCGAGTTCACTGTTTTTAACTTTCACGTTACCCTGCAGCTCATGCTCTAATTGGTTCATTTAATAGACAGTGCTGATAATGTACTCTCAACTTTGTCTATTTTCCATTTTTGAGATAAGATCCATAATAGCATCCAACTTCCAGTCAGTGTCATTCTGTCTATATATGCTTACACGCATTACTAGCAGAGAGGACATCATGAGCTACCCCAACTACCTGAGAAGTGGACTCGGCCATAATTAAATTGCTGGTACTCGTAGGGTACCTCACTGGCCGTCGGATCTTAGCGGCGTGCTCTCTATTCACCTGCGGGTCACCAGAGCGTGACGAAAATTTGACTATAGCCTGAAAGCGTAAAGGAGTCCAATATCACTGTTACTAATAAATATACAGATTTGGGCTCGGCGTATATATATAAACACAACAAATAGCATAGCAGAAATGTTCAACAGATAGTCATTTTCTATACCGCGAAAAACATCTCAACTTCATTGCAGAGTGTAATGTACTCAAAAACAACGCAATTTCCCCCAACAAACTATTAAATATCGACTGTCTAACCTGAGAAATTGTTGAAATCTTCATACATCTTTCGGAGCGAAAATGAAACAACCGCCATCTTTCAAGGGCAACAACTCCACTTTGTTCCATTGTCAGGGTGTCAAACACGGACAACTTTTTTTACCTGATAAAATCCATTCAAGACAAACAAATAGTAAGCTGGGTCCAAACTTTGACCATATCATAATAAATCGGTACATAGGAAAAGTATAATAATAAGCGACATCACAATAAGTAAGTAGATATATTTTCGCAACATAAACCAGCAAACAGAAGCACTGCGTTATTAAATTGAAAAAATGTGTAAGAAGTTTGTAACATGTCTTTCAACACACCGCATCATTGTTTGATAGAGAAAATATCGCAATGCATTGATATTATCAAATATTATGTGTATCACCAAAGACGTATATATTGTAATATATACGTCTTTGGTGATACACATAATATTTGCTAGTACTTCTTTATCAGTTTCTATATAAGGACAGAAATACCATATAAGGCTGTAGATGTCAGCTCTACCGTTTATGTAGATCCACGCTAAGCAAACTTCGTAGTATTCGCGATCCTCTAGACACTTGCGTAAACTAACGCATGAACAAAACACCGACTTTTCATTTGAATAACGTTTCCTGGAGCTATTTGAACTGAAACACTTCATATATGTAGACAAAATAAAAGGTGCATGGCTATATATGCTAAGGCTACATCATTGCTATAACTGATTTGTTGACACATTAATTTTTTGCAAAAAGTTTTCCAATTTCGGTACTGATCCGATTTGGGTAAGACGACAGAAATTGTCAATGTTGTGATTATGGTCAACTGTGGATTGATTTTATTTTTTTAAAAGCCTTTATTACTTGAAATAATGAAAATTAAGACAAAGATACAATAATAAATTGTTACAGATAAACGGTAGATCTTGCATTTTTTTCACGACGAGTTTAATTTTTGCGATGGGAGACCACTCGAACGACAATACTGAAAAATGGGGATTTTGAAAATTTCAAAAGTAGTCCCATAGAAAAAACAGCCGTTTATACTTGTATTTACAGCTGATTTTGGGGTCACATGTGCTACTATTAGCTAATCACAGAACCTGTAACAAAGTGCAAAATAAAATTTGGAATTGTATAACTTTTCTCGGGTCGATAAATCCAGGTATCGACCGAAGTTAAAAGCTCTAATTGGTTTATTATTTTCAAAGGTAATGTAAGCAATTGGGGTAACGAACAAAGCAAAAAAGCTACGGAAGCGGGACGGTGCGTTCGTTTGGAGACACGTCATAAGTATATTTTCAGTCCTTTAACAAAAATCAACCGCTCCAAGTCAATATCGTTTTTTATCGGTGGACACGTGATAAACATGTACTTCTGGCCAATCACTTGTCGGGAATAATATGCAAAAATAATAACAGAAAATGTTGTCTGCCTTTGTAAAACCTAGTAAGTTTCAGCCTGCATCCAATGATATTGCCCGGTCCCGACTGTATCAGCCCGCAGGCTGGTCCTTTATATTAGCTTAACCAAATAACCAGTCTGGGTCTGCTCCCAAATTGGGAACCATTTGCTGTGGTCGTCTCTTGGAAACATAGATGAAAAGGTATACCAGAATCACTAGCAAACAATAACACCAATTAAAACATTTAAAATAAAAGATAAAGGAAACGTAGAGATTATAACAGGACAATTGTATCCATGTAGACTTACATTGGCGTTTCTCATAAACATGACGTAGGTGTTATACTGTATGTCTTCTTTATGAACTTAAGTCTTTTTGTGAATTCAATCATCCTTACGGTAACAGTTCTTTACAGATATACAATATGTAATCCTAAAAGAAGCAAATGGATTATCCAGATTCCCAGACACTGTCGAAATGCAAAAGAGATTTTTTCCAATGTACTAATTAAATAACTTTATATAGTGCGAAGTCTTTTTGTGAATTCAATCATCCTTACGGTAACAGTTCTTTACAGATATACAATATGTAATCCTAAAAGAAGCAAATGGATTATCCAGATTCCCAGACACTGTCGAAATGCAAAAGAGATTTTTTCCAATGTACTAATTAAATAACTTTATATAGTGCGTATTCCATGTGGCCTTGTAATCGATAGATTACATGTATATAGGAAGTTACATAATTTTGCTGTTTATACTGAACGTCAGTATAACACGTCCTGACGCAGTCACCCCCATTCCTTCAAAAAAATGAGTTTACATAATACCAGTTATATATACTGCGTGTAATGCGGTTATACGATTATTAGGGGGTGTCAGTTTACCCAGTGTTCATCGTAACCCTTAATACTACGAATCAATAAGAACAGTTCCTAACTGTTGCCCTGTATTTGATAACAAGGTCCATGTTTATAAGTTTATACTACAACTGTATACCCCTTTCCCTTCGACAGGATAATTGTTTCTTTCCCTTTAACAGGGTGTCAAGCCGATGTAATGTACTTTTGTACTAAAATATTAAGGGATAGAGGGGATGACGGGGGTCGGGGTTAGGGTTAGGGGTCCGTTCAATCTATACCGGAAACTGGTTATATCGACCGCTGTTCCGACACACCGGGACTCAGACTGCCAGTTCATTTATATGCATGTACTTAAATACATGGTATAACCACATGATTCTATACATCAGCAAATATAATTTAACAAAACATAGCATAGTGCTACATGTACTTTTTTAATATAATACAGGATATGGTAATTATTATCATATGGCTTGAATTTTAATTGAGGTCACACGTTAAACTGCTTACATTTGTTTTAATAGATTTCCTCTTGGTTTAGATATGATCAAAAACATACATTTCCATACGGCAGTTTTAGCTGATGAACAGTATTTATTACGTAGATACATTGCGTTTAAAATTAAATGGTAAGACATAGGCGTAATGATTTCTCCGGAGTATAATCTCACTCGGGAATCTGGAATTACACGTTATTTGCGTATATTGGATTTTCCACTGAAATACATTGTTCCTAATGATACCTACACTGATTTCTTTTCAAAACTATGTAGAGATAATCCATGAACAATAATCATGCATGAGCTTACTGCCCTGTTATATATAAATTTATGCTCAGTACATTATGTTCATGTATATTTGGTTTATTAAGTTTAACATTCTTTTGCATGTAAAAACTAATACCATTAAGCGATGTGCATTTGTGCTAGTACAGTATATAAAATGTATGCGCGCGTGCTGCAGGCCGTCAGTTGGTGTATATGCCTCGCTGCGTTACCTCGGAACTGATGTCGACTTTAGAGTGCTTCCTCACTGAGATACCGAATGGAAGGCACCCATCGCACTATTTAACCCGGTCCCGTTATTCCGTCCTTTCATACTGCAGAGTAATCTGCTCTTGTGAGCAGGTATTGATTGTTACGTCATTTGTTTGTGAGAGAAACGTCATATTACTAAGAGAAAACGACGTAATTTTTGACAAAAACTAATGACGTAACAATCAATACCTGCTGGCAAGAGCAGATAACTCTGCGATACGAAAAGACGGAATACTTACCAGTCGTTGTTGTTACGCAAAACTACTTTAGATAAGGAAAACGGTATGTTTTAATGTAATTTCGTTTCGCTATTTTAATTTGGTTTCCATAAATAAATTTTAATTGCGCTATTGCATTTTTACATAGATTTCACAGTTTTTGAGACTATTTAAACTTTAACTTCACCTTATGTTTACCGTAAATTCTGAATGTTTAGCAGAGTTAAGTATGTCCAGGTCTGGGAACAGAACCTATTGCTTTCATAGTCACAGTGAGGTGGTATTAAGCTATGTACTCGCTTTTTTAATATGTACAGAAGACGTAACAGTCTATGTGATAAATTACAATTTTAAACAGTGTCTTGTAAGTCATTTAGGCTGAGTATCACATTCAATTACAATTTTTATTTTATACATTTGTTAAATATGGTTCCAGGAGTCAATCAAAAACATTTTTTTTTCAAACCCCCATGCGGCACGAAGCGCCGCCGGGGTTAGATCTGTAAACACTTTTTCCACTCCCGGTGCTTCCCCTTGCGTGAAAGTCTTCTGGGAAATTGAGGCCGCATAGCGTATACAAAATAATCATGGTAAACCCCCCTGTATCGGTTTTTATTGCAGTTTACTTGTGAAATACCATGAATTCTCCATTTGATAAAACATACCTTTAATGCAGTGAAGATAAACGAAACATTATAACTTCACAAGTAAAAACTTAACTCTTAGTATTGTCCAATCTGAACGATACATAAAGGCATCTCCCCCCACCCTTTACTTGTTAAGTAAATAATCTTTTGTTTAAACTATCATTAGCCACTAGATAGTGTGAATTTAGCAGACCTCGCTGGTAGAGGCTCCCTAACCCTTGAAACCTGAATTTCATTACATTATAGAGCTAGAAAATGTTATTTATACTAAATATATGTATTTATTAATTGTATCTATCACTATTGTTTTTAAAGACATCATGTTTTGAGGCATCAAATGTAAAGAAAAAAAATCGTTTAATTGTGATAGCATATAATATGTAAGCACAAAATCGAGAGGGCTGGTTAGGTAGGAGCTGTCCAAATCACCTGCTCTCTGGATTGGAGCATGCGATAGTTTGTTTTAATTCACATATATTACGTATTAATGCTGTTCTTTACAAAATTACGACATGGTCTATATATTTTAAAATTAGGATGATTTCTCCCTGTTATGTACCTATATGTTTTTATACTGTGTAACTATATACTTGTACGATGGAATTGTGATATATGACACTTTAATAAACACAAATTGACTGACTGGCTGTAAGATCAAAATCAATTATATTCTTTCCGTGTGTCGTAATGACACGAAGAAAACTAGAGGTAGGGGCTCTCTTTACTTCACGAGTGTATACCAACCGAAAAAGTCATGTGACCATCATGTTCCTACATAAAAAAAATACTAACTGCTATATGTGAGGATGTATTGCGGAACAAAAAGCAGATTTCAAAGTACGAACAACAACCCTCGTCTACAAACCCCCTCGTCATCGTCCCCCCTCGTCATCGTCCCCCCTCGTCATCAACCCCCCTCGTCAACAACCCCCTTCGTTATCGTCCCCCCTCGTCAACAACCCCTCTCGTCATCGTCCCCCCTCGTCAACAACCCCCTCGTCATCGTCCCCTCTCGTCATCGTCCCCCCTCGTCATC
>JAULCA010190937.1:0-12491 GCA_032360845.1 Crassadoma gigantea | reverse complement strand
CTGAACAATCTATAACGTATCTTTTTGTTTTGATTCACAAACTCCACTTATCAGACTATATCACTATAAAACAACCAATATTGCGGTTGTCCCGTTACACTGTTTCCATTAGTTATAGTCCCATTATCAAACAATCTGGAAACTTCTTAAATCTCAATCTTAACTCTCCATACTTTTAAAGCTAAGAATGTGCTTAGCTGAGAATTTCTCAAAATGGTGTATCTCGAAGGCATTTTTAAATTTGAGAACGTACTTAACTAAGAATGTGTTTGTTGATACGTAAGAGACCCTTTATGGGACTCTTTTATTAAAAAAGTAATATAAGTGTATACAATACTTCGGGAAATAACTAGGGCCGCTTTCGTGTAAACGGTCAAACCGGTAGGACCACAGTTGTTCGTTTATCAAAGAAGGTCGGACCTAGTAATCCGATGCTGCTTTCAGGTGAGCCTTGACAAAGCTTTGCATGGTCTGCATAAGCATGTATAGGTTCGCCAGGATACATACCCAGAAATGTTATATTTATAAACGAACAGGCCTTGCTGTATATATACAGGCATTGAAAACTATGTTTAGCTTTTGAAGCTAAATCGGATGTTAAAAAACAGATGATACCAATTTTGTTGTCGTAACAGACATATCATTGAATGCAGGATATTGAAACTGAATATTGAATAACTGTCTAAACTTTGATTAAGTTAATCAGTTTTTCTATGACGATTCATTGATTTATTAGAACAACGACTGGGAGGTTTTCTATACAAAGGCACAGCTTTATGTGTTCAGATTTGAATTCAATAGAGCGGTGAAATAAAACGATAAATATGTACGCACGAAACGCCACACCCCCTTACCACGAACGCCAACACTACTTTCCGCAGAAGGGGGTAAAAAACGTTCCACGCTTTAAATCAAAAGTTTTGGTACAGGAGCCTATTGGGTTAAATTTGAAGTAAAAAATTATTTTACGTATTAACTATAATGTTAAAACTAGGGTTGTCAAACCGTCAAATTTACTAACCGGTTACTCTAAAAATCTTCCGATCGAATACTAGGTTAATCGGTCAGTTCGGTGATCAATCAATAAACAACAATTACTACATTATATGTGAAGCATTTTTGTCCATTCAAAATGAGTTAACACTTATATGCATTAATTTTCAAGATACTTTATTCATGAACATCTAGCTCTCGTCGCCTAAACGCAGGAAATATATTATTATATTTTATAAGCAATGTATACATCGGTTATCATAAAGTGGGATACATTTTATTTCTACTCAATCTTATTTACGTTTCACTGATATCATTCAATTGAACACTTTTTGAAATAAGTTTACGTCAAATTCTTAAAGGCAAGTCTTTCTTGGCATTCACAACTTTAAAATTACACCCTTGAACAGGTCAGTCTGAGCGTTATTTTTTTTTTGCCTAAAATCCAATTTTTTGCCCCATTGATAGAGAATTTGCAGGCATACGTCGGTTTAACATGGAACACAAGATGGGGTACAATAATTTTTCACTATTCGGATTTTGGAAATCGGTTCAAGATCTTCTGACCGAGTGTTTATGTGTGCTGTGACACATATCAGTATAGCATATGTGTATTTCAGACATTTGTTACGAACCCCTGTGGAACCAGTAAACAGTTAATCATTGACAACCCTTAGATGATAATAAGTCATCACTTATTAGGCTGGCCGTGATATAGCCACAACTTATAAGGCTGGCCCTGACATAGCCACCACCTATTAGGCTGGCTCTGATACGACCACCACTTATTAGGCTAGTTTTGACAGATCCACCATTTATTATGCTGGCCCTATTTTAGCTTTTTGAGGATTACCACTTTATTAAAAGTTAATCAGCATCCAAAAACCGGCTCATTCCTGTTGTTAACCACCACGCTTTACAACTTGGTAGCAACATTTTCACTGCGCCCTTGAAAATATTGCATGTAACTTCTATAATTCCTGAAAAGATAAATGACCTGTATTATGTAAGCTTTTCAAAATAAAAAAAACCAAATTAATAAATTAAATATAGACTGATACATTGTACATGGGTGAAATTGAATAAAAAAATATTCTTGTTCTTTGTATGAAGTTTATTTTAAGATTTGTTTTTTCTCTCTTCTCATAGGTTGAGAAGCCTCGGATTCATTGACTTACATTTATCGACGTATTTTGGACAAACGCCGAACGATACCAGACACATGTAAGTAAGAATACATACTGTATGAGATGATTAATGGTTCACTCAGAATTATGATCCAAACTAAATTATAATCATTTTTTTTTAATATTCTCAAAGTTTGTTTTCAATCAAAGTTATACTCCAAAATCAAAATTTCTTATTTTGGATCTTTTAATATCCTCTCACAATTGATAGGTGTACCACAATACAGCATATTTATTTTGATTTGCGTTGAAGATCATTCTGTATGATGGTTTCTGGAAGAATACCATCAGTTCGATCAACACTTGCATTACACATTGTTTCTCTGCACACTTTTAAACCAAAAAGGAAAATTTGTGCTGAAAAATGTTCATCTTATCAACCATGATCATGGTGAGACATACGTTTTGAGGAAACATGGTAATTGTTTAGGACCTTGTGCATGCTGTATTCATTTGCAGTTTTAGTTTTGATTTCAATCGTTCCTTATTTACGCTGAGTCCAAGTCACTTAAAAGGGGTAAAACTAATAGAAATAAATATGTATTTAAAATACAATAAAAAAAGAGAAGGAAGTGTATAAAACCCATTAGACAACAATAGATTTAAAAACAAAACAACAGGCGCACTGACGACATGTTATTTCAAATTATTAATGAGTAAATGAATATCATGATCAGTGCAAATAATACATGTAAAAAGGTGATTGTGGCAATCGAGGTAACGACAAACCCGAGGAACAAGATTACCATTTTATCATATCGATTCAAAACATAGAGAATAAGACATGCCTTTTTCCATATCACACCTTCATCTTGTATCAACCCGAGACTGCAATATCAGCCCGAGGGTCGAAGGCCCAAAGACTGATATTGGTTGAGGGTTGGTGCTAGGTGTGATGTGGAAAAAGGTATGTTTTAATCTGTTTATTACATACGTATTAATAAAAGCTACTATTTTATGAACTATCTTTCTTATATAAAAAATAATATTAAAAAAAAAAGAAAAACTTCCAAAAGGAATGTGATACAGGTTTGGGGGTGTGATACGGCGGGAGCTAATACGGATTTTGGGGTGTGATACGGCAAGGGCTGATATGGGTTAGAGCAATTTTGTCGTATCGCCTATACAAAAAACCTGTATTTATTAGTAAGTATGTAATAAATCAAGATTAAACATATCGTCAACTAAACATCCGCATTCGATTTATTTTCCTAATGTGCTGTACGTGTATTTATGCATGTTTTGCATAGTACTATAGAACCTGTCTTCATTTTCAGTACCAATGGATATCAAAAACGGAATATTGTGAAAAAAGTGGACATTTTACGGACAGTACCAGAATACATGAAAATAACATCATTAGGAAATCTTCAAACCGTTGCGAACCCAAAAAACTCTTACATTGAAATAAGAAACAAACAATCTCAATATCACATCGGAGATACAATAGAAATCTACGTCCAGCTTCGTGACTCGCGCAATGAGGCTATCACCAAAGGTGGAGATGTTCTACGAATATGGATAATAGAACAATCATTAAGTGCAAGTGCTGCAGGTCATGTTATCGATTTCAACAACGGTTCATACCTGGGAATCGTCAAAGCACTCTGGGTCGGTTCCCCGGAAATCAAAATAGCAATCGGTTGTACGAAAGAACACATAGGATTGTATCTCAATTTTCTCGAAAAACATGGAACTTTTTTTTATGTTATTGGAGTATTTCAAAAAGGAGGTAATCCTGGAAAAAACGAAACACAATGTGCGTCTATTCCTAATTCACAATTTTTCAAGGGACCTAGTTGTAATTTTACAGCGGATAACTACAATATGTCGTTCTATTGTGAAAAACCAGTGGAATATCAGTGCAAAGATTGGACAATATTCCGAGATGAAGGCGAACAGCCTCCTTTGGATAGAAAAACTGCTTCATTCTTCAGGTAAAAACTAACAATTTCAGATGTATCTAGTTATGCACAACGAAGGAAGATAAGGGAATTATTGCTTTTGAACATAATCTATGTTATATCTTGTTATAAATATAAAAATTCTGTTTTGCTTTAATGTAATATAAGCATCCGTTTTTTTCTGTCTAGATAAAGGAGCGCATTGCTCCGAAAACTGGACAACCTTATACTGTTTCTATTTTTCCTTAACTCATTTTAAAATAAGCCGTAATCAAGAAATACGCGTTATGCTATATTTTATTGTATTAACATTGCCTATGAATGCCACCTAAAAACAGTTAAAGACTTTTATTTTCTGTTTGAAATCCGCTCGTCCCAAAAACAAAAATACGCTTTTCGTAATTTAGCATTTAGTTAAAATAACGTATGTAACGCGAACACTTGCTCAATGAATAAATCAGTCACCTCCCGGGGAGGCTCAGTGGTATCCGACGTAACAATTATGACGTCATAATAATGGGTTCATGCCATTCCTAGCCTATAAAAATGTCAGCTGAATTTGGTATTGTTATATAGTGGCAATGACTTTCGATGGTAATTATAACGTTTTTAACCCATATATTCATGTATATGTGTTTTAAGAGAGTTACAGTTTTAGTTCGCTCGTGAAATTATTTTTGTCAACGTAAAAAGAACACTCTACAACAATTCTACTTTGCATATATTTGATAGTAAGACAATTTTAATATTAAAGGACAAACGAAAAACAAACAGTGCAATCTAATTCAGAAATACAATGCGGAAAAGCGTGTTTTTTAAACCCAAACTGTAGTTATGTATGATGTCTGAACAGTGAGCAAGTTCGCTTTTATATTGACATCTACAGCACACACATATTCAATTATTTCTGGAATCCCAAATATCGAGATTTCTGTGTCTAATCAGAAAACAAATTTTGATAATAGAACAGAAAATAAAGAATGTGTCTACAAAAACACATCTGCATTTATGAGTTATAATGCACTTATTTCTTCTTATCTACTTTCAGGTCGAGCGTCTATAAAATTATTAAAGAAGTTACAGTCAATATTACAGAAGGTATACCTTTTTTTACTTTATGACAATTTATTCTTAATAAATCTCTTAAAATATGAATAATGGTTCAATAACTTCATTAATTTCTGTTGCCTTCATCCCAGCAACATACTTTCTATCCTTAAACTGTTAAGTATTTGTTACAGATTCGATTCGAACAGTCTCATCTCCAGTCAAGTCCTGCAGCAGTTTCCCAGCAGCTGAAACATGGGACCGAAGTGTACCAGTAGGATATATGTTCGGAAACAAATGGATCTCACTTCAATGTTCTATTGACTTTCCAAGAACTACACAGGCCTATTCAAAATGCCTTACAAAGACAACACTAATATCTATTGGTGATTCCACAACAAGGTTGTTCTTTGTTAATATGATGAACTTCCTTAGCCTTAAGCTGGAACCTCCCGAAGAGAAATATAAGAACGTTGTAAAGGCGTGGCAAACGCCTCTGCGTGCTTCGTCCCAGGACGGCGAGATTAGTATTGAATGGATGCCCCACGAACATCCATTTGCAAGTGCAGGATTTAGAAGAAATATACGTTCTGTATCCGCTCGTCTTAATGAAATAGGAAGCAACCGAAATGTAATAATTTTAATACATTGGTTTCTTCATCCTGCAAGATATCTTAGCCCTGAAATTTACAGGCAACACGTGAAGAATGCAGTGGAAGCCATTAAAAGGCTTTTAGAGCGTTCACCGAATGCCAAGATATTAATCAAAGGTCCACATTCCACAACGTACCCACATTCACTTGTTCCGTATGATTTTGTAGCAAAGTTCATGGAGCAAGTAATTTACGAAGAATTTAAGGACATCCACAATTCAGTATACTACGTAGATTACTGGGACATGACAATAGGCAACGAGAATGTGATGCCTCATCCACCAGACATTGTAAACAACATAATGATTCACAACTTTTTGTCATTTGTTTGTCATAAATAAGAATAAGTTGACGTGTTTGATCTTAACCTCCATTTATTTGTAAATATTGCGAGCAGAGATACTCTATTTTAAAAATAGCATATTTGACAAGCGTCAGCAGTTTGATAACATTGAATAATGCCATTTGTCTAACACATGTAATGTATTTTAGGATTATCTTGAATATACGTTTTATGTTTTGGTTTTGGAGATGTAACACAAAAAGACGAGTGTACTCTAGATAAACCGCAAATTTTTTGTTATAGCTCCATAACATTAAAAATATATTCAAGTTAAACCTTATCATTTAATCTTCTATACACAATCCCTTTGGAAATCAACTTTTATTGATTGACTCTTTTCTCTGATTAATTATTGCACCGCTGTATTAACTTGTTAAAAATGACGTTACAAACGGCGACGTCATTTTTTACGTTATGGTTTAATAACATAAAATGTTAAGCCAATGGAAATGCTTGTTACAAGCAAGCGTAAATTATATATCATTATATCATTGATAAGCAAACCTAACTATAATACATGATTAGCTTCTTGCATACAATTCAAACTATCCCATATTCTCTTACACACTGTTCAAATACCATAACAGGGAATACAAATTACTAATTTAAGGATATTGATATGTCCCAGTCTTGGGACAGAAACCTCTTTTCATCCAGCTTTTGAGTCGGATGAAGAATGACAAATCGTAATTACATTTTTTTTCATACAAGTTCCGAAACCGTAGAATGACATGGATATTTATTGATAGACTAAACCAGAGTTTCCAAGATCTATTCGGGTAGTCAATAAATAAAGACACAAGGGTGAAACGCACTAAGAAATGGCAGATGTATTTATTGCCATGCACTTTACCTGTTCGCTAGGTTAGTATATTCACGGATACATGCAGCCCTCCAGCAATCTGATCAAAATTATCTGTTATATGGTTCCGTTGGATTCGTACTATGCGGACTCAGTGCGAAATTAACGGAACCATGTAACAGACGATTATAATCGGATTGCCCCTTCATTTCCCGTTCACATATTTAATATAGATACTATTTTGATGACTTGTTTGTTAGAAGTGAGGAACGCGACTCGTTGGTTTTGGATTGTTAGTAATCCTCGGGAAACAAAGAATAAAATACATAAAGCAAAAACATTCTAGATAAACATAATCAAAATACATATTATTAAATAAAACGCACTTGAGACATCCATGTCAATGGATTCTGTGTCATTGTTGCCAAGTTGTAGATAAGGTAACATACTGCATTCATTGCCAACTGGATGTCTCATTTGTAAATGACGTCAGTAATATTGTCATTTGGAAATTAAGTAAATTTTATCTATATTAGATGAAGTGTAACGTTAAATGATGTAAGAGTATGTAATGTTGATTTATGCAAGATTGTGGGTAATGTTCAATTATGTAAGATTGTGCGTCGTGTTAGATTATGTAAGATTTGACCGTATGGTAAATTTGAAAGACTGTGTGTAGTGTTACATTATGTAAGACTGTGTGTAATATTACATTATGTAAGACTTTGTGTAGTGTTGTAATATGTAAGATTGTGTGTATTGTTACATTATGTAAGACTGTGTGTATTGTTACATTATGTAGGATTGTGTGTATTGTTACATTATGTGGGATTGTGTGTGTTGTTACATTATGTGGGATGGTGTGTATTGTTACATTATGTGGGATGGTGTGTATTGTTGCATTATATAGGACAGTGTGTAATGTGACATTATGAAGGATTATTTATAATGTTAGATTATGTAAGATGTTTCAAATGCTACATTGTGGGAGATTATGTTGTGAAATTATGTAAGTTGAATGTAAACTTATGTATACTTTGTAATTGAACTATGAAATAATGCATTTATACTGCCTTTAATATAACATGGATGGCATTCGTTTACAATTATCAGTGCTGTCCAATTGTACATGACGTCACAAACTGCCTTTATCGTCACCTGGATGTCACGTGTTAACAATTATCAATCAATGCACATTACAATAAATTCAAAATAGCTTTCACTGATTTGAATAATAACCTTCACCTAACCTTTCAGCAATATTCGTATCAGGTGTGTATTTAAATACACGTATTAAAGGGAAATCTAGTTAACATTTTTTTCTTTATATAATCTTATCTCGAAATTCTACATGATAATAGAGTTTGATACTCCTTTCGGACATTTCGTGTCGAGAAATCGACAAGAGAACGTTTTCTTGGCGTTCGTTAATCAGTAATAATGAAGATACACTATCCTTTACTGTACAACCAAACATTTTAGCGGCAGGTGTCAGTGAACTAATTGCTTACATATATGTCCTTTTAGTCGAGGAGGTAAATTCCTAATTTTTTCCTTATGGTTATACGATATGACATATCAATTATCAGTGTCAGGTACAGGCCATAAGGTCATTTACCGGTTCTATTACCTGAGAGCCAATCCAATTCTTATTTATACCTGAAGCATTTATCCTATTCCGTGAGTGTGGTGTTGTGTTCAGGATATCAGGTCAAGCAACATACAATGTAGCAGCACAAGAACTTAAGTTTTATTAAGCTTTGACACGCTTTAAATAATGTCGATGGTGTTTAGATTGTCGACCATATATCAGAGCCATTCTAGGCCACCATGGACCCTAACTAAAGATGGCGGAACGCTTTCATGTGACTAGGATAAGTCGTGTACCTGCTAGTGGGGGTGGTGGGGGGATAATTTTTTAAAATTAATTTGGGTGTTGCCAAAATTTTTTCAGAAATTCAGAAAGAAAAAATACGGACACTATCTCCATTGTCAAACAGATCGAGTAAGGCGTAGAATAGTTTCCTGAGTTTGCGGTATTATTCCAGGTTACATTGTATAACGTAGAGTATTTATATTTTATGATAGCAGAGTTGAGCAATTGTGAACACATTCTGTAAGAAAAATGATAAAAATGTAGATTTTTAGTAAAATGTTGATGTTTGTGTCAGGCCCTATAAAAATGGCCACTTGTCAAATTTGGTGGTGGGAGGGGGGAGGCTTTTCTGTAGATTCAGTTGATGATTCGCGCGAATCTACATGTACATGTAGTTTAGGCGAGTATGTTTGCAGTTTAATATTACTTTATTTTTTCGTAAATATGAATTATCATTAACCTGTTTGTCGTTGATTGTTAAAATAGTATGCCTATATATGCACAAGGGCAACACCTAATGGAAAGGATGTAATGGTGCTAATGTCTTCGATTTTGGATATTTATTTTTAATTCCGTGGTAAACTTAATCACTCCTGCATGTGACCATGTGTACTTGAAACAATAGGTGACGATATAGGTATATCTATTATGAAACAGACTCTATCTTTGAACAACAAGATTACGTAGAGTCAGTTCGGTGAGCCTTGACCACTGACCTGACTGGAGACCCCTACTCATATATAGACAATGGAGGATTGGTCCCCTATTGTTTACAGTATAAGTAGTGGACTCCTTGTTAAGGCAACACCCTAAGGCATATATAGAGACAAAGGGAAGCCATCGACAATCATAGCCCAAGGGATGGTTGATATGAGAAGAAATCCCATATGAAAAAGAGTAAAATCTCCAAAACCTTGGTCCAGATTATTTTTGGACACAGAAAAAAGGGTGCTGCCCGGGCATCTAGGGCAAAACCCCTGGGTCCGCCACTGGCAATTAAACTTCCATCAACAATATATTAATATTTTGTTATATTTTTCACGATGATCTCAAGCATTTGGGAAAAAAGTAAGTAGATTTTCTGTTGAAATGTTCGATGTAAAATAGTGAAACTTTCAGCCTATGAACACACACTAACACATAGTCGAAATCATTGTTATCAATAAAGCGGGTTGCTAAAGATTTTGTTCTCTACACTCAAACAAATTTTCATTTATTCCGGAGCCCTTTTGGATTCATGACTTACGAACATTTCCACATAATTGCAAAAATGAAGATATATATTTATAGAACAATACAATAGGCTTGAGTATAAAAACTGGACTTAAACATGAGAATATTTTAATAAATATGGACCCAATCTTTTCTTAAGTAATGAAACTGCAAAGTTTAGCATACACAAATGTTTGAGTTTCTGTCGTAAGAAATGAATATTATTGACAAACTATCCTTAACGTACAGTGACTTTTTGCAACAAAGGTTAAAACACACTATACGGCTTTGTTTATTTGTGTTTTACGTCCCTTTAATGACAGTGGCCCTTTAAGGACGTGCCAGGTTTTTGTAGTGGAGGAAAGACGGAGTTTCCGGAGACAAACCATCGACTTACGACCAGTACCTGCTCAACTTTGGTCTCTAACCCGCAACCTAATCTCTTTTTTATCTATTTATTTTGTGCCAGAAAAAAACAACGCAAATTACAAATTGTTTTCGAATGTGAGAGTTTATTCGGAGCCAATACATTATCACATAATTGTATAAGTTGGAAAAGAAATTGTGATCATTTTTCACTAAACAAACAAAGTTGCGCTAATATCATGATCTGAGCGCGACAAACTAAGCGGGAATCACGGAAAAAGCACCTTGCAGGTAGAGCGTAAGAATTGTGTTTGCTGCCCCGAATTGTATGATCGTAAGAGGGGACTAAATTTGGGATCTTATCTTTTCTCTTCTCCCTTGACAATGCCTCTCTTTTGGCCATAGGTCGAGCGTAAGTCCCTGTGAGGCAGGCTCTGTGTTCTGCCCCTCTGGCAGAGACACACCAAAGTCTGTAAAAATGGTAGTTTCTACTCCTGCTAAATGCACATCGAGTTAGGAGTGGGACGACTGATTAGCCCGTTGTCAGTATAATGTTACCGGCTGGGGCGTCCTGCTTAGTGTTTTCGGCAGTATGTTTCAGTGAGGTAGCACTATAAAGTCGACATCAGTTCCGCGCTATCACAAGAAGACAAACACGAACATATAGCAGCCTCCTGCCGTAGCTGTTAATAGGACGTTAAACAAAAGAAAACCAAACCAAACCAAACCGATCATATGCCCCAAACTTATACACTATCAGCGTTTGCATGGCGTATCCAAATCACTTTACTCAGTACTTCAACGGAAACAAGAACATTCAGTATTGGTTCTATCTGACGTCTTTATCGGTGATCTGAAGATGTGTATAGGGTGTTATGCGTCACTGAAACGACCATTGTAATTAACGTAGCTGTATAGGTCTTTTATGCTGTTAATGTATAAACTTGATGAACAATATACATGTATCAAGGATACCAGTATATTTATTCCCGCACGAAACAAAGTATAGAAACAAACGTAAATGCATTTTAACTTACACAAAATTCATTTTGAAGGCGTGACTTGCTTCTCATACATGTACAGTAGCTACCAGACTTGGATTCTATAACCATAGAATACATGTTGATCTTATGACCTTTCACATGCCATTTACATTGCTGACGTCGACGTTTAACTAGTGAAATAGTTTGATTTTTAATTTACAAAATGAAGTGAATTATAAGTTAAAAGTTTGACATTACATTTGACAAAGTAAGAACATAACATTCAAACTTTATTTGTTGATACCACAGAAATAGTCGTACTTGTTAATATCAAGACTGTACGAGTGGTTTGTCTAATAAACGTTAACGCTTGTTAATAGAAACACTTAACGAGTGGTTGGTACAATTAATGTTAACGCTTGTTAACAGCAACACTGGACAAGTGATTGGTCTAATAAACGTTAACGCTTGTTAATAGAAACACTTAACGAGTGGTTGGTGCAATGAATGTTAACGCTTGTTAACAGCAACACTGAACAAGTGATTGGTCTTATAAATGTTAACGCTTATTATAAACAACACTGAACGAGTTATTGGTCAAATGAACGTAAACGCTTGTTATAAACAATCATGAAGTGGTGGTTGGTCCAATGAACGTTAACGCTTCTTATTAGCAACACTGTTTGAGTGGTTGGTCTGATGCACGTAACACGTTTGTTATTAGCAACACTGTTCGAATGGTTGTCCAATGATTTTTACGCTTTTTATTAGAAACAATGAATGAGTGGTTGGTCCAATTAACGTAACACGTTTGTTATTAACACTATTGAATGAGTGGTTGTTCCAATGAACGTTAACGCTTGTTATTAGCAACACTGAACGAGTGGTTGGTCCATTCAACGTTAACGCTTGTTATTAGCAAAACTAAATGAGTGGCTAGTCCTATGAACGTCAACTTTTGTTATAAGCAACACTGAACGAGTGGTTGTCCAATGAAGCTTTACGCTTGTTATTACAAACACTGAACGAGTGGTTAGTTCAATCAACGTTAAGGCTTGTTATTATCAACACTGAACGAGTGGTTGGTCCAATGAACGCTAACACTTGTTATTAGCAACACTGAAC
>JAULCA010190382.1:2279-14357 GCA_032360845.1 Crassadoma gigantea | reverse complement strand
GTATTTCACAATAGATGACACTACTGTATGTCATTGTAGATGACAATATTCTAAATGTCACAGTAGATGACACTATACTGTATGTCACATTAGATGACACTACTGTATGTCACAGTAGATGACACTATACTATATGTCACATTAGATGACACTACTGTATGTCACAGTAGATGACACTACTGTATGTCACAGTAGATGACACTACTGAATGTCACAGTAGATGACACAACTGTATGTCACAGTAGATGACACTATATTGTATGTCACAGTAGATGACACTATAGTGTATGTCACAGTAGATGACACTATACTGTATGTCACATTAGATGACACTACTGTATGTCACATTAGATGACACTTCTGTATGTCACAGTAGATGACACTATAGTGTATGTCACAGTAGATGACACTACTGTATGTCACAGTATATGACACTATACTATATGTCATATTAGATGACACTACTGTATGTCACAGTAGATGACACTACTGTATGTCACAGTATATGACACTATAGTGTATGTCACTGTAGATGACACTACTGTATGTCACAGTAGATGACACTATAGTGTATGTCAGAGTAGATGACACTATACTGTATGTCACATTAGATGACACTACTGTATGTCACATTAGATGACACTACTGTATGTCACATTAGATGACACTACTGTTTGTCACAGTAGATGACACTTCTGTATGTCACAGTAGATGACACTATAGTGTATGTCACAGTAGATGACACTACTGTATGTCACAGTATATGACACTATACTATATGTCACATTAGATGACACTACTGTATGTCACAGTAGATGACACTATACTGTATGTCACATTAGATGACACTACTGTATGTCACATTAGATGACATTACCATATGTCACATTAGATGACACTCTACTGTACGGTAAACCTTCGGTCAGTTTGAACAAAATTAAATAAATATTGTCGATCCTGTTCGAATTTTAAGAAAGTATAGCCGCTAAAATGGAGTGTAATTCGAACTATCCGATTCGACATCGGCAAAAATCACGCGAACAGTAAAGTCAACAGAAGATACGGAACAACAACGGCCTGATTACGATACATATTTGCAAATCTTGAGATGAATAATGGTATATACATATTTCTTATATTTACTTACATATGAACTATCAGTTATTAAGTTCAATTGCAAAACGGAGACAAGTATGTTGGTCACAAAGCAGTAGATGTTTTCTCGAGTATTGACGTAAGTTCAGTTGTACTGATCAGAATGCGGAGTGTGGATTAAAACTGCAATTACGGATAATTGTTCGATCAACCACCTGGTCAGATATTTTTGTTTTGGCATATATACAGGTAATATATCCATTAAGTTATAAATCAGTGATCGGTGACTAGGTTACGATTATATAATCAAATTGCTATCACAGTAATATCATCACAATACGGTCAGCAACCGACGGTAACATTCCACGCTCAGGTGCTGTTAGAATATTATACATAGTCGGGGCCTAAAGATGTTTGACTAGTTTACAAGAAACAAACTCAATTATCTGTGACATTTAGCTTATTTTATGTAAGACACTGATGACAACAATGGTCGCACATAAGTACTATCTGTCATTCAGTAAGTAAATGCTGTCAATGCGCAAATAGATCAAGATTGAGCGGGTTTCGCAAGGCTATTATCCATTTATTGCCTCGCCGACAGCCAACCTCAATCAAATCGATCATCAATAATTACATAATTCCAGTACTCAAATTGTGTTCGAACAATCCGAAAAGTGTGTAAGCAGGGTTAGAACTATGACTAGTCAGAAAATTAATATTTTTATTGTTTAAAAAGTGTGTTCGAACTATTCGCCTATTCGGACTGACTGGAGGTTAACCGTATGTCACAGTAGATGACACCATACTGTATGTCACAGTAACGACACTACTGTATGTCAGATTAGATTATGTATTATTATGACATTGATTGAGTTTCATGAAGGATATGTGTGCCCTGAATTCTTCACACATTACATAATAGGGAAATAGTGCAATGATCAAGTCAAATTACTTTTTTTTATTGAACCGTATCATAATGAACTTACTGGTAGGCCTGGAGCTCCATCTGGTCCCAGATAACCGGCCTCACCTGGGTAACCCTAAAAACATAATACATGCAAACTTTTAAACACATCCACACCAATGGATAAAACTTTAAAGTCTATCAAACTTAAAGGAATTTCCTTTTTTTTTTTTGTAATTATGAATAAACTGTTTTTCAACCTTATTTTATGATACAATGTACTTGCCAAGTGTCACAGGAAAAAAATAAAACAGCACTAAAAACTCATTTAAATTTGTTAGTTAAGAGTATATAATCAAAGATCTGTTGACTAAATAAATTGAGATATCAAATTAAATAGGACAGACTTTAGTCCAGTTATATACAATTATATATATCTTAACTCTTATTAACATATCAATATCTTTAAATAAAAATTTTAATCAATTAAAGAATAAGTAATTAAAAAGAAAAAAAAGAGGATTCCATAATATTAATTCAAGGTTCTTATATACCGCTTTATCACAACCTTGTTCGTAGGTCGTCTCAAAGCAGTTCACAAATTATTATCCGTGGTTATAGGGCATTTGCAACCAGCCAACATCTTTCTCAACTCTCTGGGGAGCTTACAGCCGGAGCTGCCATTTCGGCACTAACAGCTAGCATTCAACAATTCTAGCACTGCCCAACTACCTACTCATTTACAATTGAGTAGACTGGAACAAGCAGAGTAAAGCATCTTGCTCAAAGATACAACACAGTGCCATGCTGTGACTCGAACTCTCAACCCTTTGGTCACAAGCCTGGCTTCCTACCACTAGACTATCGTGCCTTTATATATCTTTTTATTTCAAATATTTTTATTTTTAATTCATACTCTTTCTCCCGTGTCTCCTTTGGGTCCTGGGGATCCAACTGGGCCAGGCTCTCCCTTTGGTCCGGGGTCTCCAACTACACCAGGTGGTCCCACTCTGCCTGGATGACCCTACATTTTATTGATGATAAAATATGTATGTTGTAGGACTTGATTAAAGAATTACAAACTTATTCATGTTCTCTGTACAAAATAGTATAAATAGACGCCAATAGCATGCAACTGCCTATCTATAAACATAATTAAAATAGATTTTATTTTTTCACCTGGATAAAAAGATCCATATAGTGACGTAAATAGTAAATACTGTACATTGAACACCTTTGATGGGTGGGTGGTACAAGTAAACATACGCTTTAAAGTTCTATAAAGATATCTTCAATTATCTTAAAAAATTTAATGCCTCAACAATACTTAACTGAAAATTGTTCATGCCTCTTTACATTTAATCTATAAGTGAAGGTCATATTTACTTCATTTACATTTACAATCTACAGAGCACTGCACACCTTCTCTGGGTGATGCAAATTTTGCTGAAAATTTTCCACACCTAGTTGACCTTTGACCTACAGATGTAGGTCATACTGACTCAATCTACAAAGCAGTGCACACTCTCTCTGGCCAATGCAGATTTGACTGAATATATTTCGTACCTATTTGACCTTGGACCTAGAGGTGAATGCCATGTCCATTTAACTTACAGAGTACTGCACACCTTCTCCAGATGTGATAATATCCTTTTATTATTTCCAATGGTTTAAACATTATGACAAATGACAATATAATATTTGAAGGACATTGATAGAAGAATATTAAAACAGTACAAATACCTCTCTCAATTGCAAAGGGGAGACATAATGGCATGCAATAGGGTGTCCATGATATTTACATGATGTTGCAAAATTACAGAAACAATTCAAGAACTTTATATGAGGAACATTAAACAAAATTATTTCTTCAGGTTTGTAGAGACATATCTATTTCATCAAATGAATGGAACATCAAGTCTAAGGTTGTTTAGTTTTTAACCTGACTGAATGATTATGAACGATTGATTTATCGTTTGGTAAAGATGACAAATTATGAAATGTCATTGAAATGCAACAAATCACAACAACTTTTAATTATTTAAATAAAATCAGTGATAGCATATGTTATTTATGAACTGTTTAATAACAATTGTCATTCTGTGTAATTTGATACACATCCCAATCTTACCTTGATACCACGGTCACCCTGCTCTCCCTTTGGCCCCGTAGGTCCTGGAGGTCCCTTTGAAAATGAAAATATGCCATGTTCTAAACTTCTGATATACTTAGTGTTATATTAAAACTCAAATGCCCTATTTTTTTTCACTGCAATAATTAATAATTATATATTATTATTATTAAGTATCACATCGCATGACATTGTGATGTAACAGTTTTCTTGAAAAAGATCGTTCCAAGATAGTTCCAAGTCAAAATTGATTTACTATAAACATAAGAAAAACTTTTCATTTTTTTTCAGAGTTGTAATTTTTGCTTATTTTGATTACAATATTTTCACAAAAAAAATTATCCTGAGAAGGATAAATCCTGCGAAATTGACATTTTTAGAAAAAAAATTGGATTGCATAAAAATATTACAGTTTTAGCATTTAAACACAAATATCTGCAAATCAGATTCAATTTTTAGGTTAGATGATTAAGCAATTCAGCAATTTGTAATATTCATGAAGACAGTGTTCTTATATTTAGCAGTTATACATATTAGCACTTTCAAGTTAGTACTGAAAGTGCTCAAGTAGAACCTTTAAAATTAAGTAAGTATAAATATCTCTCCTGCAAAGAATAAACTGAAAATCTTTGAAATAATAATTCAATTAAACATTTGAAAACTTAACTTTTATCTTGGCAGAAAAAATGTGAACTTGTAGTTTTTACAGTTAACCATTTCAATACTATGTAATGTTTAACTTAAAGCTGACAGTGCAAGTTAAAAAGCTTTCAAATGAGATTTAAAAAAAAAAGATTTTTTTTTCAAAATATTTTTTCTGGTTTTGAGATCTTCCCCATCTCTTCCGACTATAGGTTCTGAGGGAGTACCGATATTTTAGTTATTCCTTGCTTGGTAATGAGTATGGGTCTCGCTTGGTATAAAAAGCGCATTACCTGTCAAACCGGTTATCATTCTACAACTGACCGTGTTCAATACATCGAAATGCGACACTCCATGATGTAATGTCAACAATGTAAATTTGATATTTGAACCATTCTCATGGAAATAATTGCAAGTAGCATTTTTTCACAAAGGAGGTTATAACTAGTGGATATCTAAGAGGTAGGCATTAGCGTTCGTCGTGTTTCCATCTTTCAGGGCATTTTTTTTTATTCGGGGGGAGGGGGGGATGCATTATCGTACTTTACTACTATTTCCACTTTTCTATTTTCACGTGTTGGAGAAATGATAACCAATTTGACGGGTAATGTGCTTTTTATACCCAGCGAGACCCATACTTGTTTCCAAGCAAGGAATAACTAATATGTTGGCGCTTCCATAGAAACATATAGTCGGAAGAGATGGGAAAGATGTCAAAACCAGAAAAAAAAATCCTTTTTTTTATTAAAATCTCATTTGAAAGATTTTTAATTTGCACTGTCAGCTTTAACATGCTTGCCAATTGTGAAACATATACATGCATATTATACAAACAAAGTTATATAGGACAATTCTTCAGTTGTTTAACATGACAATCACTGTACATATGAAATCATCTTATTCCATGTATTTTGAAAAAAATACAGATTGCACAATTATTTCTCGGCATTTACATCTTTATGTGAATGGTGTTGTAACTTACTATGAGTCCCTGTTCTCCCGGCATCCCTGAGGAGCCCATAGCTCCTGCCTCTCCCTAGCAACAAAAACAACACACAAACTTTTGTTTAAATATTCTTCTACATGTATTGGTTTTTGGTAATGGTTCAATTTAAAAAGTTACATGCATGTGACATTGCATTATGTTTCTAGTTTCTATTATGTAAAGATTATCAAATGATGAGTAGTCCCAAAGAAGAGCCAAAGTTTAGATTTGTTTAACTCAAGAAACTAATTTTTTCAACAACCAGTTCTAGAATTAGTTATGCTTTATCTTGTATATTGTGTATAAAATTTAGAAAATTAGAATTTAATAAAAACAATGATGGCTAGACATTTTATAAGCAACTTATTGGTACACTGCAATCTTACCACGGGTCCTGGAGATCCACGCGGTCCCTGTACTCCAGATGGTCCTGGTGCTCCCTGGAAGTGCAAAAAAAATTTTTAAAATAGGAAATCCATTACAAGTCCCTGCTAGAATTGATTAACTAAAGTTATGTTCACTGAATTCACTGAAGTTATGTTCACTGAATTCACTGATGCATAAAAATGTATTTCAGCACTGTTACATTTACAAGATACAATTTCTTGTCACTGATAGGGACATGTAAGCTTACCGTTGGTCCTGCCGATCCACGGGGACCACGTGTGCCAGGCAGACCACGATCACCCTTGTTTCCCATTTCTCCTTGTACTCCCTGAGGACCAGGGTTTCCTGCCTCTCCCTGTGGGTAAATAATCTACGTTAATAAACAGTCAGACATAACAGAAAATAAACATCAAATACATATAGAATGTCATATACCCTTTTTACACATTTTAGGTGCAGTATCCATGAATTTGTTGAAATTGAAAAGTTGAAATACTAAAAGTCACACCTTAACAATATGAGTGACACATGTTGAAAGTTTTTGGGATATGCTCTAGAAATGCAAATTTGCTCCAGAGTTGACATATTTCAGACACTATTTCCTTGAAAACTCAGGAATTGGAAAAGTGAATATGTCAAAAGGCATCATCGGCATGATTGTTAAGTCCCTACGGTGTGATGTGTTGCTGAAGGGTGTGAAAAAGGGTCATAATAAATGGTAACCCATGTGATCAAAGGGGTGTAACTGGACCACCGACCCCCATGTACCTGAATGTAGCCCCCAATGGTCTACCTTTAGGAACAGTAACCTTGACCTCAAAATCTTATGTAATCCCTACTGCACATATATTGCAGTGTATCACCAAGTCCAACTTCAAACAGATTTCAGTTCATGATTCTGAGATAATGACCATACAACCCTTCCCCTGGCCTATTTTTAGTAACAGTAAACTTGACCTTGGCTGTAGAATTTAAAAAAAAAAAAACTCAATTGCAGATCTGCATATCACCATGTATCACTTATGTCAATTTCAAAAAGATTTTAGTATTAGCGACATTGACCTCGCCCTTGGAATTTTCTAAGAAATCTTTATTACACATCTACACTTCACAGTGTGTCAACATATCAAATTTCAGAAAGAATAATTTTTCAGGTTCAGAAATAAAACTCTGGAAACTAAAGTGTGGATGGACAGACATACAAACGGTCATGGTAGTAAGTATAGGGTATCCGCATTTCTGATACGGGACCCATACACTTCATCAAGTTCAAGTGTATATTCCAATGGACAGCGTTAATTATTTATCTTTTTTTTCCCCAGTTATATATATTTATCCTGTCCTTTTTTAATAAATTATGGTTAACAGTATAAAAGTGCTGACCGTCTTTCCTCCTCTTCCTTGTAATCCTGCCTCTCCTTGTATTCCTGGCAGACCCTGCAACATACAAAACACATTTGTTTGAAACGGAGGATCAATCTCAATCAAGATAATTTCACATTGGGAGAAAACAATCAGTTATGCATAACCTATGAAAATATAAAACAAATATATCTGGAATTTTTCGATAGTTTGGGAACTAGATGCATGCATGTTTCCAATTAACCGAATTTCGTAAGAAATTATAAATTAATTTGCCTTTCAATGATTTCAGTGAAGATGTTTTGCAGCATCCAACACTAATTTTGTATCTCTCGATCTCTACAGTACAGAGAGGTATATCTTACCACTGGTCCTGGTGGTCCACGATCTCCTTCTGGACCATCCTTTCCTGGCTCACCCTGTAAGGGAGATAATCATTTATTCACACTTTGTTAGCTTTTAATATGATATGCATGGAAGCCATCAATAATAGAAAAAACATCACATACTAGAAATACAGTGCTTACATCTTATGTAAAATTCTCCTAAATTAAGTTGAATTATCAGCGAAGATTGATCATTGGAATCTTCTACAGAGATCTGGTTATATATAATTTCATTAAAATCACTCTGCAGTACTAGATAAATCTTTAATGAAATGAAATTTCATTTCTGAATTAATTCAAAGCTCATAAACCACCTCTTCAAGTTGTGTAAGAAATTAATAGGAAAATTAAAATCCCGTTTGCTCACCTTCAATCCAGACTCTCCTGTAGAACCAGGCAAGCCCTCCTCTCCAGATAATCCCTAACACACAAAACATCATTATTTGTGAATAACAACCTTATCAATACTGAAGGCACAAACTTTATCAAACATTATTATGTATAATTTCATAGGTCAATACTGATAAATTTAAAATCATATTCAATTCATTTTTTAAATGCAATACTGCCTCGTATCTGTTTGGTTAATTCTGGTATTCTTATCAAACAAAATATTTAATCTGAACATTGAACCATTTCTGAAGTTGGACATTTTGAAAAAAACAATTATCTCAAACATATTGAAATGAACATAAGTCCATTCTATAGGTAAAGTCATTACTCACAGCATGTCCTTTGGGACCTATAAGCCCTGCGGGGCCCCTTGGTCCTGGTGATCCCTGAAGCCCTGTTCGCCCATCTAATCCCTTTGGTCCCTGGGGTCCTGGTGGTCCCTAGATTTATAAAAGATTATAAAAGTATTGTTTTAATACTACATATTGCTGAAAAATTATCTTGAAATTTAAATATCTTTTTGATTTTACACTTAAAACAAGTTAATGGTTGTTCAGGATATGGCACAATGTGGGATTATGGCAAGATTGTTTACACATTCAAAAACTAGAAAATGTCTGTAAGACATAAATGCCCCTGCTCGGGACGGGGCAGGACGTGATGGGACCTGACAGGACAGGACGCGGGGACATAAAAATATTCTTTGACAACACAATTTCCAAATTAAAGTAATGTTTTGCTGAAGGATAATAATACCAGTTACAGCCTGTAACATTACATTAACAACATCAATAAGTCGGTATCAGTGTTTGTAAGATATATTTATTCACTTACAACCACTAACTATCACAATGAAACTTATTTACCCTAGACTGTGATCATAGGTAATCCCAATGCTACCAGCATTTTTGGTATTTACCCTATTTACTTACTCAAAACTGTGTTCATGGAATTTAATGACATGTCTCTGTCAATCTGACTTGGCTGTTTGCAATTGCTTTTTTTTTCTTCTTATTTTGCAATTGCAAGTTAGTTGGTTAGTGACTATGGTACACAACTCTTTGAATAAGGATTGAAATACTGCAACTGCAATGAAAACCTTTACCATCTTGATTAAACGGGCAGTTATGACAGACACAAGGTAACTCACCACAGTGCCATCCTGACCTGACGATCCTGGCTCGCCAGTGATTCCCATCTCTCCCTTCATCCCCTGTCTGCCTTCTGGTCCTGAGGGACCTGTGTTACCTGGTAAACCCTGTAATTTCATAGCAGTGTTTTTAATTCATCCTTTAGGGCTCGCATGCACATACCCTTATGAGCCTAAAGCTATCACACGAATGCCGTTAAAACAAGAATGTTGATTGTCCTGCAGTATTTATTAAAGACTGAGCTCTGATCATTAGCATCCTGTCAAACTATCAGTTACATCACTATGTTGCAAGATTTTCACAGTTTTGATCTGACCTTGAGATATTCATGAATTCCCAGTCATAGGTGTTCTATAAATAGTAACACTTTGTAACTAAATGCTCTATTTATAAAGACATTTAGTTGACAGTGCTGGCAATGCGAGTAGTGCTGACATTTAGGCGTGGTAGGTGCTGATAGGAGGAAAGCACCTGGTAGGTGCTGATAGGAGGAAAGCTGATCGAACTGCACCAAATATGACACAGAGTCTATGAATCTACAGATTCACAGAGGAAAAAGTCTACACAAGCATTAAAACATTAAGTTGATTTAAAATTTGCGCACGCACAGTGAGCCCCAAATAGATCAGGAATAATTTTATGAATAAACAGTAGAGAACCAACGATGAGAGTTCTTTCCAGTTTATGTCTCCATTTTAGAGTGTACCATAGATAAAATATGACCAAACTTTTTTAAATTCAAAAATGAAAAGAAAACAGTATGAATTGATTTCATTATTTACAATAATGAGTCTGGACACAGTACAATTTCATGTTAACCCTCTTCTGTATTTTTTTGATTTCTCATTTTCATATTTACCCTCATCTGCATTTTATGATTTCTCATTTAATATGCATATGTATGATTAATCTAATTTCTCATTTGCATATGCAAGTATTTTTCATTTGCATATGCAAGTATTTTTCATTTGCATATGTATCATTTAGTCCAATTTTTCACAATGTGATGTGAATATTAGAACTACATTTTGTAGAGATGCAAGTCTGACATCATAACATGTTTAATATTGTGTCTCTTGATAATAGACCTTCTGAGTGTAACAGACCCTGTGGGTATACATTCGCACTTACAGAGGTGCCTGGTGGTCCGGGTGTTCCCTGGGGGCCTGGTGCTCCAGGTGGTCCCTACCAACACATACAGTTACCATTAGACATATCCATTTAGTGAGCATATCAGAAATTACCAACATACTTTACTGTTCTGATAGTTTAAAACAGCAATGAGTAAGGTGTTATATTTAAAATTATTGTTTCAGTTTTCATTTGTTTGTTAGGGAAATTATTTTTTCATTTGTATTCAATCAAAACTTTCCAAATTAAAAACTTATCAGCTTAAAAGTTAAACTTGTTTTATCATACACAATTTACTGGACAAGTACTTCTCTAAGCTGAAAGTGTTCAGAATGGTCTTATACATGTTTAACTGGAAGTAAGAAATACTTTCAGGCTAATTTTGGTAATACTTGCAATTGATCCACGATCTCCTCCCTCTCCTTTAGAGCCTATGGATCCCGGTAGTCCCTGCAAGCCAACAGGCCCAGTAGCCCCTGGCAGGCCACGTGGACCCTCAGATCCCTTCACACCATTTGGTCCCTGGATTCCTTGAATGCCGGGCTCACCTGGTGGTCCCTTCACACAAAAATCATCAGAACAAATGTACTTACAATGACAAGCAGATCTCCTAAAAATAGAATATACCACTTCATATCATTTAATGAACTGCTTCTTAAGTATCATTTGACCCTGTGCATGGAGCTGGACAATGAAAGTACAGTGTGACCTTGACTTTCAGTATATGTAGTGTGATTTTGACTTGAAGTGTGTACAATATGACATTGATTTGGAGTATATATAATAACCTTGACTTTGAATATATTAAGTGTGACTTTTACTTTGATTGCATACCTGTAGTGTGACCTTGACTTTGACTTTGATTATAAACCTGAAGTTTGATCTTAACTTTAATTATTAACCTTAAGTGTGACCTTGACTGGGTTTATAAACCTATAGTGCGACCTTGATTTTGAGTATATATAGTGTTACCTTGACTTTTAAAATTTTTGCAACATTTGCTTGTTTCAAAGAAACTAATTTAAATGCAAAAAAATTTAATGTTGACGTCGTCTCTGGAAAAGCAACACCTTAGTCTCACTTCCACTACTTAGTGGCGGCGAGACAAAAACGGGTCGAATACCTTTTTGAACATCAGTGTTGACTACTTACTGGAGGTCCACCTTGTCCCTGAGATCCCAACGGTCCAGATGGTCCAGGTGGTCCCTGAAAGGAAAATAAACAATGAATAAAATATCTGTGAACTTTTAATGTAGGTTACTTATATGAACACCGATCCTACTGTACTTACCCAAAGTTTCAATCCATGCTCTGTTCAAAGCATACCAGTATGTCCTTTTTTTTTTTTTACATTATACCTTAATTTGTCATCTTTTTAAAAACACATATAATTATCATGTAAAACATAGTAATCTATAGTATGAAGACAGAAAACAAGAGGCCCAGAGGGTCTATGTCGCTCATTTGGATAAAAAATTCTTGTTACATTAAATACTGCAACTATTTAC